>CAJNIZ010047367.1:0-36513 GCA_905231905.1 Symbiodinium pilosum | reverse complement strand
ATAACCCAACTATAGTAGTTTCCATTTGCTTTTCCATTATCCCTATATAACCCCTATAACTAAGTCCCCCTGACCCTCCAAGTACAGCTCACATACTGCGCTGGCAAGGTGGAGCACTTTGGCTGTGGCCTTCGTGCTTGGAGGCAAGAACGCTTGCCTTTGCGGGCAATATGGGGGTATATTGGGATAATGGAAAAGAAAATGGAAACTACTATTTGGGGTTTAGGGTTGAAAGTCCCCCTTTGGTTTTTGGGGAGTTTAGCTTACTGGAGGCTTAGTAGGGAATCGGGGAATAAAGTATATAGGGATTGTAAAGTCATCATGTTCCCTTATTCCCTAAACCCCCAGTAAGTTAGGGTTTGGGGGTGAGAGACTTTCAGAAGCAGCCGGTGAGCTAGGTAATAAGCAAACAGAATCACGCGCACGCTGCCCAATCCCTACTTCTGGTTTTGCAATCCTTTTATACAGCTTCTCCATACAATGCCTTCTCCAGGGACCTAATTACCCTGAAGCCTAGATTCTAAACCCTACACTTTTGGCCCTAAAGCTTAACTCCTCTGTAGTCAGATCTCACACCCCAGACTCTTAACCTTACAGCCTGCGTAGACCCTCAAGACAACACATCTGAACCTTGAACTGTAAACCCTAAACCCTAAACCCGAAGCCTCGAAAATTCTTAGCCGACCAGGCTTGCTGCTGGCCTACATCATCATGGTTCCTGGACCTTGCTTCGGGTTTAGGGTTTAGGGTTGGGTGTTTAGGGTTCGGGGTTTAGGGTTTGTGGTTTAGGGTTGAGGGTTACGGGTTTGTGGTTTAAGGTTTATGGTTTAAGGTTTAGGTTTTGAAGTTTAGGGCTTAGGGTGCGAAGCCCACAGGGCCATCAGAGCCCGAAAACGTAGGCAGGAGAAGGTGGATTCAAAGGATTTATATGGGTGGTATATTGGGGCATATACACATAGATCTACACGGTTACATAGAGTGTAACCAGTGACCTGAAGAATTGGAACAACGGAGAATCAAATGGATGGGGAAGAGGAACATAACATGGAATTTCGGCTTTCGCAGGGCCGTATACAGTTTCTGCATCGCACGGGCCTTGGTTCTAGGACAAGGCTTTGGGGTCCGTTTCAAGACAGCCATATAAGGATTGTTAGGGAATACCATTGGTGACTATTCAGGCTTCTACATCACCTATTACAATACATTAAGGCACAGATAGGACAGCGTTTAGGATATGGCATTGCGGGCCTAGGGGTGCCATCTACGTCGGAGGCTTCGTGGGGATTATGAAAGAATGTGCATGTTTCAGCTTGCGTTTGGGGTTCCGAGCTTGGGTACTAGATGAACCATACCCTCTGGTAGTGATCTGGAGATTCCTACTTGTGAAGCTTCATCGGGTGCTACCTCAACCCTTAAACGACTGCCAAAAGAAGTGAACAACGCGCACGTCGTGATCTATCTCACAGCCCTTATGGATGGGATCGAAGAGGGAATAGCCAGGCCCGAAACCCTAGATCTTCAGTCGTGTTTTTCAGTTTTGAGAGCTCAGGCTGGAAATGCAAATTATCGTTGAGGTCCTTTGTTTAACCAAAGGAGCCTACGTGGTGCCCACAGAATGCACTTCAAAGGCAAAAGGGTTGTGTCCGTGTGATAGGCGCCAGTCACAAGACCTAGCTCATACTCATGTGAACTCCTCTGTATCCTCAAGCCACAAACCAGCCTCAACTCCAAGTAATCATTAGTACGCCTCAGCATCTGGAAGTTTCCAAACGTAGGGGCCCTTACTTGAGAGCCCCGTACGTACATGTGTACATCTACATATGAACATATACAGATGGTTTGTAAATGCCCTCCCAGCCTTGTTCATAGCTTGTCAAGAAGGCAGGAGATCCGAAATTTATCACGCTTGGTGGATGGCTTCGGTGCAAATTGCAGAAACGAAATGCGTTGGTGCCCATGTGACCAGGTGCTTTCGCTTGTGTTCCGAGTTTGAAAGATCTTGTCTGTGCATGGTGATTGTTCGATTGCTGTGCAACCCGTTTGCCAATCCAGCTTCATTCAGCTATTGGTACGCTTGCGTTGCGCTTGTGCGCCCATACTCCAATTCTTCACAGCAAGACTGAACTGCCGCTTGTCAAGTTTACCTTCAGATGAAGTCAGGATTTTTTGAGTTTTGAATGATCTTCGTCTGGTGTTTTGCCGATGAGCCAAGCACTTGTGAAGGCTCAACAATCCTGCAGGACGCATGCTCCTCAGAATGCTTAGCAGGGAACAGAGTTAACCAGGTGAAGAATCCACGCTATCAGTGTGGCACATCCAATGCTACGTGTGCGCTGAGATTTCTAGCGTGCTGGAGGCGGTATACCTGCTAAGGCATTACACCAAGCAAGCTTTAAGCCACTGTGCAAGAAGTCAGGGCTCGGCTGTGTCTTCCATAGGCTTGTTGCTGTATAAGCTTTCGACTTGTGCATGGATGCAGAATCCTGCCGCCGCGTGAGCTTGGCCGCCACACTCCTTGCCGGAGGAGCGCGTCAACTTGCAAGACAAGCAGCAGCAAACAGAAACTTGTTTGCATGGCTTGTTCCGATAACGGCGGAGTCAAGTCTGGAATGTTGCGAATTCTGGAAATCCGCCATGGAGAGAACTAGGCTGCGTTGCACTTTTCAGCAACTCATGCGGGCCATGTGCAAACCAGTTTGGTGTCGCTTGCGCTGACTCCTAAGAATCTTTTTTTAAATGTGTGTGCGTGTGTGCACTTTTTGGGCTGGTCGCCTGCGGTCTGAGGCTGATGCGTGTCACTCTGCCGACTATGAAGCAACAAGACATTGCACTCAGTAGTTTCAAATTTGTTGCTCGAATACGAGTGCTCGGGACATGCTGGTTGGCACATTCGCATTTCCGCTATAGATTCAGCAGCAAAAGGCTCAGAGCCGTGGGGAGCTTTGGAGAGCCGTGTGCAACAGTTGGGTAGGACTTAGTTGCAGTGCAGTTTATGAATATGAAGCATCACGGAATACTGGGTCAAAATGGGGGCCCTGCGTCTGTGGAACCTACCATTTCTTTCCTTTCAGAGCCCTAAGCCCGAAACCCCAAACCCTGAGCTTAAACCTTAAACCCTAAGCCAGCCCTAAATCCTGAGCCCCAAATCCTAAACACTAAATCCCAAACCCTCAACCCCAAGCCCTAAGCCAAAAACCCTAAACCCTTCAACTCCTGGGCCAGTTCTTCCTGGAAGACTCCACCCTCTTCACAGCACAGACTCCGCAGCTCTTCGAGGCTGGAGCTGGGAGCTTTCTCCTTCAACCTGTAGATATCTTTCAGATTTTGCTGGTTATACTGGGATAATGGAAAAGAAAACGCAAGCTACTATAACACAGGGTTTATATAGGGATTATATTCGGGTTATCTTGGGGTTATATTGGTGTTATATTGGGAAAATGGAAAATAAATGGAAACGACTATTTAGGGTTTAGGGTTGAGGGCTTAGGGCTTAGGATGTATGTAGGGTTTAAGTAGATATGGGTTTAGGGTTTAGGATGTAGTACCCCGTAAGTAGATATGTGGGGTAGGCGTTGGGATATAGCCCCTTTAGCCCTAAGCCTTAAAACACCTCAGTTCCAGGATTATATACCACTCTTGTCTCAGGTTGGTCACCGGCTCCACGACAAGGCTCTGCGGCAGTAAAGGGGGGGGCCTTTGCATTAGGAATTGAAGAGAAGGACATACGCAAAAATCTTTTTCTGGCTTTAGGGTTTAGGGTTTTAGCTTTGGGTTTTAGTTTAATGTTTAGGGTTGAGGGTTATCCCCACTTCTGGGGTTTGGTCAGAAGCAACTTTGAGAGGGATCTCCCTTTCTGTTCGCTTGCTTAGGTTCCTTCAGGTGCCCTCTCATCAGCATCGCTCATGGGTTCGAAATGAAGCAAATCCTATAGCCATAGACCCGGCGCTCTGAAACCCACAAGCGCGCAACCCAGCACACTAAGCCCCCCGCACTTGAGAATCACAAGATACTCGGTGCCAAGGCTGGGAAGGAGAGCAGTTAAACCACGTTACTCTAACAGGAAACCTTATTATTATTATCATTAGTTTTGCATACCCCAAATATGGTAACTTAGTTTAAGTTGCTTAGCAGCAACCCAGCCTTTTTCCTCACTCCCTACGAAACATTAGGGATAAACTCAAGAGCCCTCGAGGCTGCCATTCTCGGGCGATTTGACTTCCCGTTTGAAGCCCAGCATGTTTCGCAGCAATGCGGGGAGGAAACGTGTAGAGATGAAACTTGCGGATTTTGGGCTTCAGGGTTGAGTGCTTCGGTGTTGGGAGGAACTGTTTTGAGTAGGATGATAGAGATGCAATCCAAGTAAGATTCGATTTCCCTGTTACCGCCATGCAGCACTACTCAAATACTGGGACTAGGTATCTGGGGAGGGCAGCAGTATTGACATTGATGAAAGGTAGAGGTTCAGAGGTGACTGCAGAAGTTATCACAGGCTTCGATGATTTCCTAAAATTTACTCAACAATCTTGACCCAGACCCGAGCACTGCATGGCAAGAACTCTGAACCCTCGACCCTACGGCCTGAGAGGTATTCCCCCAAACACCTTAGCCCACTTGAAAGAAGTTGATGCAAGGGGCGACTACGAGACGCCTCTGCGCGAGGGGTTGAGGCTGGTGAGGCCCCAGGGACTTGGCGAGCGGAATCTTGCAGGTGCTGAATGGGGAATGGGGGGCGGAGTACTAGAACAGGGAATTTTGTGGTGATAATTACTGGCTTCCACCCCCCACTTCCCTTTAAGCACTGGTAAGTAACGGGGAGCGTAGAGCTGTAGTAGAGGAGACAGGGAGGGGTTGTCCCTTAGAACCTGAAGGTTCTGAAGGCAAGGAATTTCTTTGGCAAAGTCATACTCCTGAAAAGGAGACATAGCAGCTGTGGAGGAATTCGAGCATTTGTTGGAAGAATCCTTGGTGGCCTGAGATGCTTTGCACCTTGTTGCAAATTATGCATACCTCAAAGTGCCTTATCTTCAGGGAATTCTAGGGCTGTGGCAGCCTATCTGTTCCGGGGTTGTCTTGCTTGTTTTTCTGGGGGAATGCAATGGTCCTCTTTAAATCCCGAAATAATAGTACTCATATTCCGCCCCCGATCCTCTTGAGCACTGGTAAGCTTTTGGAGCTGGAGCGTGTTTTTGGGATCTGAGCTGATTGGTCTTTTCGGTCTTCTGGCAACTTGAAAGAAAATGAGGTGCCTAGCATTTGCAGCCATTGCGTTCCCTGTACTGATGTCAGCTACTTCCATCGTTTTGGTTCATCGATTTTGTGGCATTTGCCAGTCAACCCTATAACAGTATGGTCACGCAAACACATCCTTGAACACCCTAAACCCTAAACCCTAAACCCTACAGCCGTCTTTGAGCTGAAGCTTCAACATTGATTTCACCCCAATTTCCAGGCGGTGCCTGCCCTGGGCCAGCGCGGCCGTGGATTGCACCTGGTATCAGTGCGAAGCAGGCTATGTGGGGGCTGCTGCAGATACATGTCAGTGTCAAACAAGCGGAAGACCTGTTTAGCAGTCCTTACGAAACAACCCCCGCATTTGGGATATTCTTACCATTTGTTTGGAAATCAGGTTAGGATTTAGGCGTGTCATTGGTTGCTGGTAAAGCTGTAGTTCCTGCTGCCTGCTGGCCGCCTGGGCTTATTTGCTGGTGCTCAAGCATCTACCACCACAGTGGTGTAATGCCGATGTGTATCCATGGCGCCTCTAATGGTACTTACATTCAGTCCCACTCCCTAACAAGCACCAGTAAGCTTCTGGGTGTTCTGAGCACAGCATGTAGGGTATCGTGCTTGGGACGGACTAAACCCACATGTGGTAGGTCATGAGAGAAGTCAGATTACTCCAGAGGCCCTCAGGTACGCACTCAACAGGAAATTGAGGAAGATGTAGGCTTTTCACTCAACGCTTTCTCTTCCTTGTGTGCGATCCTGCAATATGGAGGGTTACGGCTTTGGTGTCTTGTCTGGATGGAAGCTCGACTTGTCAAAGACTCATCCAAACTAACCTTATTCCAAATCAGATTGGGGGTGAAATAGTCATTCCAGAAAATCTCACCCCTAATCCCATATTACCCATAGTCTCAACTCCTCAAAGAGGATTATACAAGGGAGTAGTCTAGGGATCATAAGGAGGGATACTAGGAGTTTAGACTATAGCCTATAGCTCATATGGGGGTTTCCCAAAATTAGGGGTACCTTTTTGGGGGTCCCTATAATAAGGACTATAGTATTTTGGGGTCTATATTGGGGTCCCCCTATTTAGGGAAAGTACCATATCTCAACCTGCATTTGCTTCATGGTCAGCCTAGAAGGGGATTCGGGTGCAGCCCGCCATCCCATTGCCAACCATTGTGTAATCCCCTGCCCCTGATTAACTCCCCAGCCTCCATAACAACGAATACCCTTAATCAAATTTCACCCATTGTCTATATATATACATATACACACATATATATATATAAATAATATAGGGAGAAAATCTATGATTAGTGGGGTGCGCGGGCTATTATCACCGGAGGGATTACTGCGGTCAGGCCAAAGCCATTATTTGCATTGCGAGAAAAGCAGAGAAGCCTTGCTTCTTGTTCTTAGGTAGAGACCGTTTCATTATCGAGTAATACCGTGCAGCCCTATACTAGTTTCCATTTTCTTTTCGACTCCCCTATCAGCTTATCCGTGACTCCTACCCCTACACCTGAAAGCCTAAAACCTAGACCCTAAAGGCTTATAAGACCTACATGGGGATTGGTCTAAGTTCCCTATAATACGGGGTCCTATATTTAGGTTCCTATTATAATACGGGGCCCTATATAAATTTCCCCCATTTTGGGAACAGTAATTTAGGGAAACTACCACATCCTAAAGCCTAAACTCTATGATGGGAAGCCTTGCTGGCAGGGGAACAGCCTCAGGAAGCCACTGAGGCCTTCTGCTGAGTCTTCAACTAGGGTAATAGGGTTCAGGGTTTAGGGTTATAGGGTTTAGGGTTTAGGGTTTGGGGTTTAGGGTTATAGGGTTTGGGGTTTAGGGTTCTAGGGTTCAGGGTTTACGGTTGGGTTTACTCTTTCGGGTTCAGTAGAACAGAGAACGGAAACTCCTATAATACATGGTTGAGGGGATAGATATCAGGATTGCTGAGATGAGAGGCTTGCTGGTTGGTGGTGTATGGAATGCAAGAGTGTAAAAGAAAACCAAAGCTACTTTTGAGGGTTCAGGGTTTAGGGTTTAAGGTTTAGGGTTTAGGGTTATAGGGTTTATGGTTATAGGGTTTAGGGTTCAGGGTTTAGGGTTTAGAGTTTGGGGTTTAGGGCTTAGGGTCGAGGACAGACAAGGTATGTTTTCATGGAAAACGAAATGGAATGGACCATGGACAACAAATGGAAACTGGGTTTATGTCGGGGTCTACCTAGAACCCTCAAGCCGTTTGGAACTTCCCACGGCAGTTTTAGGCACACCTCTTTTTGGCCTGTTCCCCTCTTACGATCTCCATAAATCCCTAAAGTCCCCCCTAAACCCTAAACCCCAAATCTTAAACCCTAAACCCTATAAACACTTGTGGCTTTGCGAACCTCCCACATGCCTGAGATGGCCAAGCACATCCCTCAATTTGAAGCCGGCCAAAACCAAAGGTACTTGGAGGCAAATTCATAGGACGTTTTAAAGGGCTCATGGGGATATATAGGGGTAAGTAGGATTTACGGTTTAGGGTTGGGGGTACTGTTCATGGGACTTAGTAGTTCATTGGCTCCCCTAATCAAAACCACCGGCCCGTAATCACAAATATTCCCCTTCACATATAATGATATGCTTTGATGATATTGTGGTGGCGGTTTATTCTTAGGGGGTTGGGTGTTCATTATCAAGGGAGGGGATTGTTTACAATTGGGCTCTGGTAAACTTCCCTTACCCCTGAGCTGGACTTATATAGCTAATCCCAATTATCGGTGCGAAGTTTCAGGTCGTCACGAAATCCCATGAACCTCCAAGAAAGCCTCAGCCTTAAACCCTGCATGGAGAAAGGGTGCGATGAACGAAACGCCTAGATATCCCCAAATATGTATACATCCCCATATGTCTGTATAGCCCGCTCAAGAGGTCTAAGTCCCACCTCCGTCTAAATTGCCTCAGGAGCAGTGCAAGTGTTACCAACAGCAGGCCAGCGGCTGGTTTTCGCAGGCTAAGGTTTAGGATTTGCTGTTTAGGATTTGGGTGGTGTTTAGAGTTTAGGATTAAGGGTTTAGTCTTTAGCATCTACGATCAAGCTGTGAGGATCGAGGGTTTAGCGTTTAGGACTTGAGGCTTAGGATCGCTAGTGCTCTGGAAAATAGCTCAGGGCTCCTTGAAGGGCTTTGGGTCGAGGATTTTGGTTTGAAGAAGCACTAAGGAGATTTTGGTCACCCGAACTCCCAAAACCTGAACCCCATGACTGCCCGGAACCATCATGTGATCCCTTTCATGGAAAGGTTTATGGCTTAGGATTTAGGGTTTGGTGTTTGGGGTTATGAGGATCCTCTTGTCAAGTAGGTTTCTTCAGGCACCTGAATATGGCTTAAATCTTCCACCATCCAGAAGTCAAACATACAACCCATCCAAAATAGCAATGAACCCTCAAACCTCCAACTCTTGTCATTGGAAACGGTGATACACTAGGTTCCATGCTTGTTTGCCCAATGTTGCAAAAACATGCATTAAAATCCCATGAGTCGCAGTATGACCGCTTGTGTGCTTGCATTGAAGGAACGGAACAAATGGTCAATTTTTGTATTATTGGGGATTTCCATTTCATTTCCATGTTCTTTTCCAGTTGAGTCTCCAACATTACTAAAGTATGATTGGGGTACCAAACCCTGAACCCTAAATCCTAAACCCTAAACCATAGGGGCTTTCATAGGTGGGCGAAGTGCTCAGCTTAGGCCACTGGCTCCTGCAGTGGGAGTGCGGCGAGACTCTTCGGGCTGGACTTTGCTCAGGCGGGGGCTATGGGGTTTTGGGCTTCAAGTTTGAGGTTTGTGCTCAGACGTTGACGGGTGCTAAGGGTTGGGGGTTTGAGCTTTAAGGGTTCTAGGATGTTGAGGGTCTAAGAGCTTGAGGGTCTTGCTTCGGAAACTTGTTCTTCGAAAATCCAAACCCAAAACGACAAAGCCACCTAAATCTCAGGCCAAGACGCAACCCTCCCCACAAGACTTCAGGGTTTAGCCTTTAGAAGGTTATGCAAGATGTTAAAAGATCAGGTATCTAACCCTAGGCCCTAAAACCTCAACCCTTTAGACCCTAAACCCTAAGCCCCAAACCTAGTAACATGCGGAATGAATGAGACCATCGAGTGCAACATTGAGCGTTTGGGATTCATTTCTTTCTCTAGTAGCACAAGCCCCCTTCACCCCTAGCGATGAATGTTCCCGACATTGCGCCGCAATATATATATATATATAATATACGTACACATAATAGAATGTGTATCAGTGATGTAATTATATATAAAGTGTTCATATGAGAGAAAAGATTACAATTTGGGGTTTTCACCTCTAGGCAAATGTAATCCTGACAAAGCTACCTCTAAACCTGCATCATCCCAGTCTCCATTTGAGCTGTGGTCTAAACTCCTCAAAGGGGTTTGTATAGGGGATTATATAGGAGAGTATTAGAGAGGTTACTAGGAGTTCAGACTATAGCTCATATCATTTTGACTTTGATTCTCCATTAATGGTGAGGGGACTACACATCCTGGAAGTTTTTTCGAGAAATCCTGCTTAGGCATTAAGGTGTGAGGTCTGACTTAGGGTTACAGGTTTTGGTTCAGGATTTGAGGCGTAGGCTTTCGGCTTAGTGGACTTTGGCTTTTTGGTGCAAAAGATTCCTTTCGAAACTGATTTATGAAGAAAAAGGAGCCTTGCACTTCCTAACTTAAGAGGCATTTTAGCTGTGAAGCTGCAGAAGCTAAGAAAAGAATCGAAGTCCTTTCCAGAGAATCCGGAACGTCCGAGTTCAGGCCCAGCATTGTTTACTTAGGGTTTAGGGTTTAGGGGTTGGGTTCACATCCGCATGTCCTAGACACTAAACCCTCACTCCATGGACGCAGGCGCAGTCGCTTCTTCGCGATGGCCTCTTCTGGAGCTGGGTTGGAGCCAGGCCGGAACCAGAATCACGGTAGGGTAAAGGGTTTGGAGTTTAGGGCTTAGGGTTTAGGGTTGAGGGTTTAGGGTGTACTTCGGGTCTAGGGTGTAGGTGCAGGTTTAAGGGTGACAATAGGGGTTACACGGGGAGAAATGGGGTTCAGGGATACGGGTTTAGGGTGGATACAAACAATCCTGAAGGACCGTAAGTACATTAATTCTTGGGAATTGGGGTACTACAGTATACTAAGGTCGTTCAGGACTTTTGTATCAACCGTAGGGCTTAGCTTCAAGGTCCAAATGTTCAAAAAAGGGCATTTCTTCAGCATTGTGACATCTTGTGATCGCAAAATGTCTCGGGATGGGGTCAAAGAGAAGCTGAAGCAGACCCAGAAGTTGACAAAACGTGCAAGTAAGATCTAAGGACTTTTGGTTTATATAATGACACTATAAGGGTTATGTATGGTAATGGGATTAAGGGTCCCTAATAGGGGTCCCTCCTAAAGTCCCTAGATAGGAGACTCTCAACTCACCCTTCCCCTGCACATTTTCTGGAGTGTCCTGAAGGTTTAGGGTTTTGTCTCCAAGGCCCAAGGTTTCGGGAATCAGTGCTTAAAGCTTCTAAGCCCCGAGTATCAGTTACCCGGTTTGGCCCAACCTTAAACCTAGACCCGACATTCCTACATAATGACAGCCTGGAATCCTGACCTTCCACAAGAAACAAGACTTAAACGCTCAACAGCAACAACTTTAGCCTTGAGCCCTATCAGTACCAAAGGTCAACGGCCTAAGCCCCACAAAACCTCATCTTAGCTATCTGGGTGAACCCATTTTGCAGGCTTAACCAGGGCTTCCCGGAGGATGCCACGGCTGTACCCCTGTCCTTCCTGGAGCTCGAGGTCTGCGATGTGATGTAAGGATTTCTGCTTACGGCTTACACTCCGCCCGACTAAAAGTTCACATGGGCCCTCAAAAGGGACAAAAAGGACTACTGGGGGGGGCTGTGAGTTCTGGGGAGGGTAGCATTCAGAGTTTGGGGTTTAGGATTGGTCAGGATTTAAGGTTTAGGCTAGAAATCCCGGGTTAGGATCTAGGGCTGCGTATTTGGCGTTTCGAGTTACCGGATGAAATCCTAAACCCTAAACCCAAAACGATTAAGTTCATGGTTCAGGGTTCACGTTGTGGGCCACTGGAAGAAAAGTATACAGATGTACACAGGAAGTCTACGAGGGTCAAGAAAAGACTAGATACGCATGCCTACACTCTCCGACATTTCCCCCAAAGGGTTCTACAAAGGCGCTTTGGCTGGGTCGCATCTAATTTTGCAGAAGAGTATCCCCATAAGGCCAAAAAATTCTGCATGTGGGGTGTGTGCGTGGATCCTCTCTTTGCAGCTCGTAACGCTTTGTTCCAAGATCTGGGAATTCACTTAGAGTTTCGGGTTTTGGAGTTTGGGGGGTTTGAGGGTCTATGGCTCAGGGATTTTAAGGCCTAGGGGTTTTGGGTTCAGGCTTTAGTGCTGGTGCATTCTCACTGATGGGCTGAGCCTGAACGTAAGTGGAGTTAAATACTTGTGTCAGGAGCTCCAAACTGTACGGACTAATCAGCGGGGGTTCACTCGGACCGAGAACACAGTAGCAATTAGTAGTCATATTTGTTGGAAAGAAAGGGTGGGTCTCATGACATGATGGCACTTGACCTCCAGTCCCGCGCCTCATGCTTTTGCCGTTCTTCAGCTTCTGGATGCGTGTCGTCTCCCGCCTCGGCTCCACCAAGCTTGGAAAGGAAGCCTCTCCTGGCCAAAGCCCGCACACCGCAAAGCTTGAACTCAGCCTAATCCGCCTGAAGCCCTAGCATCCAGAGCGAGAGAGAGAGAGAGAGAGTTGCAATCCTTAGTTCTTCGAGTCGCCTCTCAATACGCTAGGCCCTGCCTTACAGGTGGTTTGAAGGGAACAAGGGTATGTAATCCCTACTACATAAACCCTACATAAGAATTCCATTCTTTCCTACTAACCTCAGTAAGCTGCCCCTGGCAGTAGTAAGACCTTTAGCCCGTAAACCCTAAACCCTAAACTTTAAAGCCTAGGGTTTAGCCGTGTGCGGAGGTCTGGGCCACAGGAGGTCGTCGCCTTGACGATGGAGTGCGCAGTGAGGTGGGTACGGCCGTCGGCCCAGAAGCTTGCTGGGGGTTACTAGGAATACACAAATAAATCAATAAATATACATATATATATATATACATATGTATATATATAATATGGTTTAGGGTCGAGCGTTAGTACAGAATATGGGAATAGATTCTATAGGGGTTGATATAGGGATTAATTATGTTCCTTTTTTCCGTGCTAGCCACCAGTAAGGAGGTGTCTCTTTCCAAACTTATGTGTCGTGCACGCATAAAGATGTTGTTTTTATGGGTTCCTCGAGGGTTGGGCGAAAGAGGTTCAAGAGATTTGGGTGTAGGATGTGCTTACGAGGATTGGGCTTCAACAAAAATTCAGCTTCTAGAGACCCAAGCTTCAGGATCGTGATGTTTGAGCCCGGCGAAGTTTTGCAACCTCGGGTGTTGAGAGGAACTTGCAAGCGAGTGCTGCTCACGGTTTGCGTACGACAGACGTCCTGTTCTGCAATGGGCCAATGCATGGAGGAGGATACTTAGAACAGAGCATGATGGCATGGCACGCTCTGCTCATTG
The DNA here is from genome assembly GCA_905231905.1 of Symbiodinium pilosum. Lineage (NCBI taxonomy): Eukaryota > Dinophyceae > Suessiales > Symbiodiniaceae > Symbiodinium > Symbiodinium pilosum. Next base: position 23,649 of record CAJNIZ010047367.1, on the reverse strand, counting down.
TTCTTTCAATTTGTTTGGTACAGGCTTCCCGGATTCTGTCGGATCCTCTGCAGAAACATGCTTCTTCTAAGAAGGCATGGTTGCCATAGTCTGTAGGACTGTGGCGCACGCCCAAAGCCAAGAAATGTAGTCGGGTATCGTTCCCATAGCTCAACATCCAAATTATCTTGAGCACTCCGGGTGTCGGGGGATTGCTTTGAACTTTCAAGCTAACATAGTCTTGGGCCAGCACAGCTTGAGGCGTCTTGGGACACGGCCTGCCTGCGAGTGCTCTGCTACTGCGGCGGCCTGCAGTGCAGGCTTCACACTCAGAGAGGGGTGGGTGAGTTGGGAGGTTGAGATTTAGAGAGTGGTGGGCGTTGTGTCTTTGGGGTCTTGGGGTTAGGGTGCAATGTTCAGGGTCTGGGGTTTCGGTTTGAGGCTCTGTGAGCTGTAGTGGCACGGACCCGCAGAGCTGCCCTTAGCACAGAGAATGACGAAGTTGCAATGTGCGTTTTTGTTGATGATAGGAAGGCAATAGTAATAGCAATAGGAATAACAGGAAGCAACTTCTTGCAGCAGGTCTTCGCAACAACAGCAACGGCTAGAATAGCCACAGCCGAGTATAAGCAGAAAAAAACATATGTGCTACCCAAACTCTTGCTGAACCTGCATTCCGGCCAAAGTTAGAACAGCACTTTGAAGGGGCGTCTCTGGTGTCGATGGAAAGGCTTGACGTTTGGGTTCCAGAGTTGTGCGTGCTGGTGGCAGGCTGCGCTTAGGGTAGCGCGGGCGTGAGAATGAAGGGGGCACCCTCGACCTAACCATCTCCCATCCATGAAGATGCCTGAGTCAAAGGCTTCCACTTGGTCATAGGATCTGCTGCCTAGATAGATCTTACTGGAGTCAACCATCTTCGTAAATCCAGTCCTCCAGCCTGCTCCAAAGTCTCCTTGCCCTTGCTCTGGAAAGCGAAGTCCAAACCGTTAGTCAGGACTTCGTGGGGCACCAGCTTAGGAGATCTGGCGCAGTCCTCAGATGGTTTCAATTTGAGATTTTTTTGGCGAAGACTTGTCTGTATTTTGTACAGGCTTTGCAGGGACTATCATGTGCGCAGGGCAAGTTGAGATAGACAGTCTTTTTTCAGGAGTCATTCCGACATTGGGAGGAGACACGTAAGTTGCGCCTTTTGGGGGCTGGGCGGGCTTTGATGGAAGGGCTAAGTACAGGAGTCACCACATTGAATTGGGATTTGCGCAGGGGCCCCTTCAGAAATTGGTGTGCTCAGGTACTGCTTGGGCCACCCACAACCCCCCTGCACGTCTCTCCTCCAAGATGCATCCCAAGGATGCACCTCTCAATCCCCCCCTCCAATTTTTTTTTTACAAAATTTCACTCAAGTTGTATAGCTGGATTCAAAATCGTGCGCGGGACGCCTGACCCCGTGGCCGATCCCCCTAGTCCCCTTCAGCCCAACCCCACCAGTTCTTTCCGCTCCCCGACTACCTTTCCCTCCCTCTCGCCCGTAACCGAGCCCCACTTGCAGCAACTTCGAGATTTTTTGTTTCTCAGGGTGGTCAGATTTACGCTTAGATAAGGGAGGGTTTGATTGCCGAAGTGTCATTTGGGCTCCGTGCTCTCAATTCTTGCTGGCAAGCAGTTATCCAAAGCTGGTTTGCGTTGTCCAGGAGTCTGGATGTCTAATATCCCCTTGACCTCAAAACCACAGACGTTTGAAGCCCTGACCTCAACAGCAGAGACGTGGCCAACCAAACCCTGAATCGCAACCTCAAGACCTGCATTTTCCAGCCTCGACGGCTCACACCTCAATGCGGAGGCCGTTGGAGATCTCAACGCTACAGCTGCGGCTTCCGCGGCTGAGCGGAATTCTCAGTGAGCCCGTAAGGGCTTGCATCGTTGGCCATAGTAAGGTTTAGGTTGCCGGAAAGGTTGCTTCGACGATTCGAACTGCTTGGTGCGTTCTGGTGGGATCTGCATGAGGCTGCGCCTAGTAGATTTCCGCATTTGTTATCATAAACACCTTAGTACATTCTGGGCACTTTTTATTCCAAAGCCTTATGGCCTGAACGGGCTGCACCAGGAGCCTTGCCCGTAACTTGACTTGGCTTCCAAAGCTTTGGACCCGAAACCTTGGGTACTGCCCCCACTCATGAACAGCTGGATAACTTTTAGTTCTAGAGAGCCCCAAATATGACCCCCATTACAAACTGTTAATGGGTGGGGGCAAGGCCCAACCTAAACGCTTTGGGATCCTGGTTTCTCCAATCAGTCCACTATCCTTAGTGCTCGGAATCCTATATAACCCCAATATAATACAGTAGTTTGCATTTTATTTTCCATTATCCCTATATAACCCCTACATAACCCCCATATAAACCCTTAAACCAAGTGAGGCCCAAGGAGTCTCCGAACTCCACCAGCTCTGAGCAAGGCTGTGGCCGTTCGGGAGGTGGTTCTGATGTAAGATGTTTCCAGGGGTCCCCTTCTACCCAAGGGGCTACTGTAAACCCTAACCCTCAACCCTAAACCCCATGATGAGGATTGAGGGCTCAGGATCTGGGGTCCAGGGCGTTTGGTCCCAGGGTTCTGGGTTTACACTGTAACTTGATGGGCGTTTCTGGGTTTGGGGTTTGGAGTTTTGGGCGCAGGGTTTAGGGAGCGATTCTGCTTGCTGGATTTCAGGGGTTGTTAGTAGAGAGGGATTCTTTAGGTGGACCCGCACCCGGTAATAGTGTATAAGGGATGATAAGGATTTTCAGGGTCCTCTGATATTCCTATTATACCAATATTACAAGGTGGGCGGGTCCTAAAGGATACTATAGAAGCCTGGGCGAGTACCCACATGATTTCCCTTACGATCCTGATACAACGAATACAATATGCTCTTCCAAGCCCGATTGAAATTCTCTAGGCTAATTCACACAGCCTGATATCGAATTCATACCCTCCCAACTTCCATTCAATTTCCTGTTCAGTTTTCAGTTGATTCTTCATTCTAATCTGTAGGCGCCTACATTACTCAAATTAAGCCGTAAGCCCTAATCATTATGGTAGTTTCCAGTTTCATGATCATTATTGGTATAACCATACCGACAGATCCCCACGCTAACTCTTCCACAGCCAGGAGGGGAGAATGGTTTACCTTCAGGGAGGCGATAGTGTCACACACGCCAAGGATTGACCACGCAAAGCGACGCTACAATGTCTTGTAAATGACTGCCTGAACAGTACCTAAACCGAGACCTGTCGTGTCCAGTTGGAGGGTATTTCTGTTCAAGACCTCATCTTCTTTGCAGTGGCCTTGATTGTACACTTGCCGTTCGGCCCTGGAAAGGTGTAGGAAGAGGTTGAACCGTGTCAGCGTTAGAGGGAGAGAGCAGGATGAGAACATTTTGGCTGTGACTCTCCATAATATGAGCCCTGTGATCTTCTACAGAGCTCCTAGGTGATACTTTTTCTAAGCCGAAGATTCATTCCCCAAGCCTCTTTTGGATGCATGCTGCGGGAGGAGGCACCGTGAACCTCGTGGTGGTTTGGGGCATTCAGGCCGTGGACTTGACTTTGCGGGCCGCTGCTGTATGCCTGTCTATTGACTGATATGCTTCCCTTGTTGTGGGGACTGATTCTTAAGCTCTTTAGCAGCAACCCAGTGCAAAGGGCCAGCGGTCCAATGTCATTTCCGCAGGCAGGGATCATGGTGCGGATCCGGGTCATCATTGTGGGGCAAAGCAATACGGGGGTTTCCCACAAAAGACTAGGGGTCCCCTTTTGGGAGGAAGTTCGCTTTGAAGATCGAATCTGCATCCCAATGTTAAGACCTTAGACTTAGGTCTTTTCGATCCTCCGCCCCCCGTGCCACCTGACGTATTATAATGCCAATATTAATGCTAATGCTAAGACGAATAGTGATATTTATTTGATATTTCAATAAAGGCTCATGCGGTTTCAGTTCCAGTATGAGTACTCGTAGAAGTATTATATTAGTTTAGGCCCGAGCGCAGCAGCGAGCCCCGTTTTTCTTGGTACACTCTCTCCTCTATGGAACACTATGGACTGGCTGCTCCATTTCACGCTGGCTTATCGACTTCAGTTCCGGATATGGTGTTTCGCGCTGCTTTGAATCGTTCTCACGGGCCGTTAGGGGGTCGGCCTAGGTTACCTCCTTACCGCTACTGCACCTTCTCCGATGCTCCACTGAAGCTGGCTATGAACCGATCCATTTCTGACCCAATTGCTGATTTATTACTTCAGAAGACTTTGCTACTATCTGGATCTCCTTCTGCACAAGATGGTCTTCAACTTGGTATTCGCCAGTCATTCTCTGTTTATGTGGGCTCTTAAGCTGCTGGAAGTTGATGCCTCCAGAGAGGCGGGCCGGGAAGCCGCCGCATTCCTACTTACGATATGGATGCCACTTACATTATCGACTCACTGCCAAGTACGTCCTTGACCTACGGTATAACGATGCAGAGTTTTCCTGATGACAAGCGTGCGGCTACCAAATCAATGTGCTCACGGGGGCGTCTCCTTTCTGATGCCATACTGAAGTGACCGATAGACATGCTACGTTTGAAGGGCGTGTCTCCCTGTGGACCCACGGAGTACACGAAACCCTAGCCCCCGATGGTCCATTGCCAGCCTAATCGTCTTTTGTTAGCTAAGTAATCTCCTCTGCTTTAGTCCTTCTGTAGGTCTTTAGTGTCTTCTTCTGATTTTCCATACCGTCCACCTCCAAATGGCTGGTGCTGATGGTTCCAAGGATGGAACTTGCGCACTCAAAATATATATTAGTTTGGCCATACAGCCCATCAATACCGTTGCCAATATCAGTACTCATGTGTTGCAAATATCACTATCACCGTACAACCCCTCAACTCAACTTTACATACTGGTGGTTAGTAGGGAAGAAGGGAATCTTAGTCCCTGTTTAACATATTCTCTATTCCGTACTAAGCCCTAAACCCTACACCCTAGACCCGAAATCCTAAACCCTAAGTCCCACACCCCGAACCCTAAACCCTGAACCCTAGACCCTAGACTCCAGACCCGGACCCTTTGTTTGGCAGTGAGCAAAAGAGGCGCTCAAAAAAAAGACCCTAAACCCTAGACCCTAACCCCTAGACCCTAAACCCTATACGAGTTGTAAACACAAAATCTCTATACTACATTATACTATACTCTTATATTCCCTGCACAAGGTCTCTTCGGACCCGCTCTCTGTCGAGCTGGACCGGGGCCTGGAGTTCAGCTCGAACTTGGGTCTGGAGGCGGGGAGAGATCCAGGCTTCGGACGTGGGGCTTCCTGCGGTTCTTTTAAGCTCCTTGGGACTTTGCTTGGACCTTAGGCGCTTAACTCTTTGGGATTCTCTTTTATTATAGGTACCTAAGGGTTAACCCTTAGTAGGGGTCCTAAGTGCCACGTGGTAAAGGGCTCACACCGATTTTGCAGGGGTTGTATAGATATGTAGAGGGTTCAGGCATAAATTTGGTGGATTATTGAAAATGATTCAGAAACTGGTGGAAATACATGTTTTTAGGGATTAGGTCAGGATTTTGGTGTCCTTGTTTGGTGTGTGTTTTACCAAAGCCCTAGGAAGGAAGCTGGAGGGTGAAGGCGTGCTACTGCTAAGGGCTTGGGAAGGTACATGGTTCGAGGTTCAAGGATTCAGGTCCTTTGACGCAATTTTGTCAGGACCAGCCATAAAGCTTCTTCTCTGACATTTTTCAAGGAAGTTGTGTGTCTATTTTCTTTTCCATTCCCCCATATACTCCTATATTACCCCTGTGGGGTGTTCATTATTGGGGGAGGGCATTAGGAGAGTCGTCGCAGCAGCTGTTGTGGCTTTTAGCTTTTTGCAACCTGAAACATTTGAAGCTGCCCCGAATTCCAAGGTGGTGAGGAGACACAGATACAAAAACATGTTTTGCATATTCCCGTCCTCTGATAATGACTTCACTCACCCCTCAATACCCCCAATAGTCAATGCTCCCAAATATATTACCATTGTATGCCGGGGAAATATGTTTATTAGGTGTTGGTAGTTGGCAGGCTTCTGACTAGCGGGGAAGTGATTTTTTCGTCTCAAAAGCATTTTCCGCTGATTTGCCCTAAGCCCTATAAACCCTAACCCCTAAACCGAACCCTAATCCCTAAACCCTAAACCCTAAACCCAGGATCTCCATACCCAGCGACAGCTTTTGGCTTTCTGCCAGGGTACTGCCCGGGGACCTACAGGGAAATTATTCTGTGGGGGTAGCCGATGGTTTTTCCAGAAGTTATAGGGTTTGGAGTTAGGGTTCAGGGTTTAGGGGTTAGGGTTCAGGGTTTAGGGTTTAGGGGCTTCAGGGTCGGCTAAGATGATTGGAATTGGGTGTCGGGTTACGTTGAATTGGATGGAGGAGTCAGGTTCCCAACTGGTGAGGCTCTACGTTACAGGCCATTTCTGGGGGTCTCAGCATATGAGGACGTCCCCGCACTCAACCAGATGATGCCTTTCGGAAAGCTTCAGCTGTTGCGATTGGTTGTGCAGAACTGGGTTTTCTACTTTCCGAAGGCTGTGCATGGGAGCGCGACTGAGGTTGAACTTACTGGTTCCTAGTTGGGGACCGGGAATACATTTTTTAGAGGTTACATAAGGATTATATTCCTTTATTCCTTTCTAAGAACCAGTAAATGAGGGGGGCCTACAGGGAGCAAGCAGCACGGCACCTCGATGGTCTTGAGTAAGACGCCAGATGAAGACGGCTGCATGATGAACTGTGAGCCTTAACAGAGGCTAATCTGATAAAGTTCATAAGAGATTAGGATTAAAAGGTGTGCTGTCTGCTTTTGGAACATGGAACACAGAAAGCCTGTGGAGAGAGAGAGAGAGAGAGAGTGAGAGCATGGGCGCTTGACCCCATGCAGCTTTGTGCGCTGTCAACCAAACGGAGTTTGACTATGCCTTGCAAAGCACCCGAAGCCTGCAACGCCTGCACTCAACCGCAAGATCGCTTCCTTACTAGAAGTCTTTAAGGGCACCTCTTTTCAGGTTCCATGTTTGTTTTGGTGAGGGTAGTGGGGAATTTGTCCTGCAACCATTCCTACAACCCTTGCATGAAGGGTCGGGGCAACACGCAGTCGTCCTTCCATTTGGAGCATTCAGATGCGCCTACACTTCTCGCCTCTCCATCGCTCGAGAGACTCTAACATCATGGTTCTTAGTAAAGAAGAAGGGAATATACGCCTATAGAGTCCCTATAAAATATATTCCCTTATTCCCTACTAACCCTAAACCTTATTCCCTTATTCCCTACGAAGAACCCGGAAGCTAAGCCATCAGTGCCAGGCCGAATGTTGTGTGGTTTTCACAAAAACTCACAGGCTGGGAAAGCCAATACCCTAGGTAATAGGGTTTTTATAGGGTTCTGTCGAGAATGGAAAAGAAAATGGAAGCTACTATTTAGACTTTAGGGTTTCGGGTTTAGGTGGACCCCCCCACCCAGTAATAGTAACTGAGGCAGAAGGGTGATTATATTGGGGCCCTCTTATATACTTATAAAAACCACTATTACAGTTATTACAGGGTGTGGGTCCGCCTAACCAATGCCTTACAAAAACGAAGTGGAAACAACGATAACAATGAGGCGTTCCAGCCAGAGATTCTGAGGAAGAATATGAAACAGAGCAGTTGTGCGATGGCAATGATTGCAGACCTGGTGGTAGCATGCGGCCAGTAGTAGCCAGTGTATTAGCAAAAGCAATCAGAAGGATGCAGTGGAGCCCAACCGCCAAAAATTGTTTCCAACCATGTGCAGAACGGTGTGAAACGTTGGGTATGTTTGTCCACAAACCCACATGACCCACCCAAAATCCTGTGCCCTAAGGCTTACAGACTGAACCCTACACCCTAAACCCTACACCTTGTGGGTTTTTGGGATGTCTGATTTCAGTTCCAAGGACCCCGACCTGGTGATCCTCCGACGCCGGTGCTGGCCAATTGAGTTCAAGCAGCGCTCCTGGGGGTCGTAGGGAACCGTAGAAGCCTGAACAGTTAGTTATGGCATTACTGGTATCATTCCTTTCCAACCCTCAAGTAAGGCCAAGTACTGTGGAGAATCAGTTGGGAAATCAAACGAGACTGCTATTACTGCTCCATTTGTTAAAGCTTCCACATTAAATAACCCCTTTCTGGGTCGTGTGTAACTTGCAAACATGATCCCTGTTTTAGTTTCTAAGCTGGGGTTCCGTCTGTATGTCCGGGCCATGTCCATCTTTCGTGTTGCATTCGAAGGCCTGTTGGCAGGGTAGTGTTTCCAGTCAATTTGCCGTCTGACTAAGTGGGGTTCAAGCCAAGCTTCTTACCGGCAAAAAGCTGCTAGCGACGAAAATTAATTGCAGCTGTAGGCATGGTAAGTAGATAAATCGAAATTTGCACTTCAATAATTGAGTTAACATATAGTTATAGATGCAAGACAGAGGCAGAGAGTTCCAAACCATGCTAGCAGAGGAAGCTTCCGTCAAAACGGCACATGTCTACACACCCCCCGCAGCATGCTTTCGCTACCATTCTTTTCATGTCTTTAAGCATCGCAATGTTTGCAGAGTTTGTTAGTGCTGGTAGTGGTGGTAGTGGTGGTGATGGTGATGGTGATGGTGATGGTGATGGTGATGGTGGTGGTGGTGGTGGTGGTGGTGGTGGTGGTGGTGGTGGTGGTGGTGGTGGCGGCGGCCGTTGCGGTTGCGGTGGCACATGTGGTGTTGGTGTTGACGTCGGCAGTTGTGGTACAGTAGCAGTACTAGTAGACTGAAGTAGTAGTGGTGATTGCCACGGTTTTGTTATCAGTTATCGCTGACGATAAACAAAATGATTCTCGTAAGTCTAGCCTAAGAGTCTTCATTCCTTTACATTCCGCATCATGTGATAGTTTCCCTACCTAGGGGGACCCGACCCCAAATTGCTATCGTCCTCAGTATAATGTTAAAAAAAGGTACCCCTAATTTTAGGAAACCCCCATGGTTGTACAAGCAGCAGCGGTAATTGACAAGAGCAAACTTGTAGAAGCTCTTTGGGATCACCTCCCCAGAAAACCCTGAAAAGATCTGAACCCCAGATTTCCTTTGAACTTGTCATATGGGGCTTCCCAAAATCAGGGGTACCCTTTTGGGGTGGGGGTCCCATGAAAGGATTATATTATTTATTGGTGTATATTGGGGTTCCCTTCTTTTGGGAAACTACCATGCCCTCTAGAATTCCTAACAGAATCTCCGATACTATTGAAAGTACCCCTCCATACTCCTGCAGTTCTTCCTTGTAGTAATGCCACATTTCCCCAGGCTATTGCAGGGCAGCTAGATTTTTTAGATCTACTATCACCCAGGCGGTGGCTCACGGATCAGGGTTCGTCTGGACCCCAGCTCAACATCATTTTGGTTGGGCCATTTCTTAGAATATTACTACAAGGAGTTTAGAGAACTCAGAGGTACAACCCCAACTAGTATCTCAATAGAGAACCAGCAATTCCCTTCCCTCACCCTCACAAAACACCTTCCTGGTACTACATGCTCTCAATCATGGTATGGTAATTGAAGCATGATGGATCTTCAGTTCAGGCGGTAGGGGAGTCTCATAGTAGGGAACAGAGTAGTTGGTCCCCTCGAGCGTGGGCATTTCCAACAGGTGTTCCCCTTGTTTTCCCATCCAAAAGGATTTAATTCTCCCCTTGTGGATCTGAAAGCGCGAGGGATCAGGAATCTAGGGTTCAGGGAGTATGGGTTCGGAGGTTCAGGAAGTTACTCTTTTGGAGGTGTCAGATCATCAGCCGCTCGATAAATTCAACACCACTGAACTGAAGAACAAGATTCTAGAACTGGTCGTCTTGGATCCCTTCCTGTTTTCTTGTGCAGGGCTTCTGCGCTTCTTACGAGTACTAACATATTTTTCAGTAGAGCAGCCGCGCAGCCCAAAAGAAGGCGTGTTTCGGGGAGGGCAAAACCCGGCCTGCAAATGTCTGGCGCCAGAACTACATGTGCTTGAGGGAGAGTGGGGGGGTGGATCCCTATGAAATCCCAAGAGAATTCCAATATATACTCCTATACTTGTACTGATTTTCGCCTTCCCTCTCTCCCTTAAGCACCAGTAGGATTCTCCTGTGAAAAATTGTGTTGCCCTTGCATGCCCAACAGCCCGAAGTCAGGGCCAGAGCTTGTAGCAACATCTGGAAGAAGCAAAGCTGCAGGAATTTCTGGGCTTTGCATTGTTCAGGTTATAGTCCCCGTTAAGTAGATAGAATATGGGTATATGGGGATCCTATTATGATATACCCAAAGCCATACTCTATTTACTTAAGGGGGACTATGTTCTGTAGCAGCATTCTCTTCGGCGACTCTGTTTTGTGTTGTTGCTATGGCAGGTACTATCCGGTGGCATCAGACCTCTTCTACCCGTCGCTGTCGGCCTTCCCAGCGCAAACCCGAAACCCTAGTTTCCATTTTATTTTCCATTATTCCAATATATCCCCAATATAACCCCAATATAAAGCCTATGTTATAGTAGTTTCCATTTTATTTTCCATTATCCCAATATGTCCCCAAAATAACCCCAATATAAAGCCTGTATTATAGTAGTTTCCATTTTCTTTTCCATTATCCCAATATAACCCCTAAACCCTAAACCCTAAACCCTAAACCCCAATATATATCCCCAATATACTACAGTAGTTTCCATTTTCTTTTCCATTATCCCAAAGTAGGTCAATCTTCCTCATCTTTGGGGTCGAAGGGACCGTCGGACCGTCCAGGATGTTTTGGGGTTGTGGCGGTTTTTCGAGAACAAGATGGGTTGCATAGGGGGGAGGGGCGTGTGGCTTTCTGCAGCAAATGATACCAGACTCCAGTCCCAGCATCTTGGTTTCGCTTTGCCGTCAGTGATCAGTAGAACTTCAAATAGAAATAGGCGGGATCTCAGCGGAAGTAAGATGGCACTTTCCACGAGAAGCCCGCACGTTCGATAAAGAGTCACATCTCGATTGGTTTCGGCAGGAAGAAGTAACTTCCTAGACCTCACTTCTCTTGCTGATGCAGTAGTTCCATAGCCTTCAGAACTGTGAGCTTTAAAGGCCGAGCGTTCTCAAAGCCAAGACATTCTGCTTGGACCTGAGGCGGTTGTTCTTCCAGGACGGGGGTAACCAAGCAGTCTGTGCTTCAATTCTCTCATTCCATATATCCCTATATACCCCTATATAACCCTATATAACCCTATATAAGCCTATGCAGCCCTATATACCCCTATATACCCCCCATATCTAACCCTTTGCAAGGTTAGACTGGGTTTAGAGTGGTTCTGTAGTGTGAAAGTAATGATGAGCCGCCCAAGCCCACTACAACAGGGTTAGGGTTTAGCCTTTTCGTACTGGTGGTTAGCAGGGAATGAGGGAATATAATCTCTATATGATCCCTGTATAATATATTCCCTGCTTCCCTAACCACGAGTAATTTTCAATATGTATTATGCCTTCACGGAAAATTCTTTGAGGACACTGAAGACATCCAGCAGTGCGACAGATATTTTGTGCTCAACGGTAGGTGTGTGGTGGGCATGTTTCAGACAGCCTTGTTGAGCCTACCCATCGGGCTTCAGATTCGTTAGCGTAAGGGGAACACTGCTTTCTGGCGCACAGGAGCAACTCCGCGGGTGTGGCGCTAAGAGTTCGTTGTGCTGCGTAACCAGGCACTGCGAGCTGCGGGCAGGTACGGTTTATTCGCGCACCAGCCGGATACCTAAGCCACACCGGCTGCAACACACCTTATACCACAAACTCGGATCCGCAAACCCTCTAACCCTCAGATGCACAATCGCTGAATGCTTGACGTGATCACCAGTCAACACTACGCTCGCAGCAGTCGTCAAAGCCCTGCAGATGATTAGGTGGGGGCCTGCAAGCAGCGCTATGGTGATCGACTAGAATTTGTTTGGGGTACACAGCTTCACGAAGCCTTGCTCAACCCACGGAGGGCCGCAGTAATGCGCGCATGAAACTGTTCTAGAAGAGGTTTAACTGGATAGCTGAACACGGGAGCCTGATTTATGCTGGCTGCTCCTTCAACTTTCATCATGTTTACTTAATGACAATGTCGACTGCGCGCAAACCCCATTCTAGAGCTTCAGGCCCGACAGCCCACTGAACTCTCCCGCAAAGTGGCAGTGGCTCGCGTTCAGGTCCCAGACGCTTACCTCTTCTCAAGAGGCCAGTCAACTCTTTCGTTTCAGTCTGCAGCTGGAGTGCCTATTCCTCAAACGGTAGGTTTTTGCAATTGTAGACATTGCTTGGGTCCCTAGCATGCTGCGGCCCTTAATTTTCCGAAAAGCACCATTATTTTGAGCAAGACTTATGACTGTTATGACACTGCCCCCACCAAGAGTCAGAAGCCCAAAAAAAATAATGAGACTTTTCTTGCTTATGGAGCTTTGTACGGTGTCTGTATGCAGGACCGTACGGGCACTTGCCTCAACGAGGTGTGCTAGAATGGGTTTCTCCGAGGGGTCTTTTTGCAAGAGCCATTTGCAGGAACACTTTTGACTTTCAGATGGCCTTCATACAGTCTGCATGCCCCCTCAAGAAATATTAAAATATATTGTAGTATATTATAGTATATTAGAATAGAATTATACTATAGAATAAGATCCATGACTGTTTCTCGGAGTTAGATCTCCCTTGATATTCTGTCACAATAGCAAGACCCTTTGCAGGACCCATTGTTTTGACCAAATCTAGGAGCTTTTCCAAAACCGCAGATGCTTCTATGGGAGACTATGAAATTTAGCGCCATGTTCGGGGCATCAGCGCGGCTCCTAGAATCTTCTTACAGTTTGCCGAAGTCCCCTGTTTGCGGCAATGCCCAGATTCGGTCATATTTGAGATTCCCGAATACATCTGCTATATCATGCTTCAGAGGACTCGTGTAATGCCCTTAAATCCCCATTTTAGAAACTAAACATTCCTGATTCAGAAGCTGAAAACCACCCGATTCACAAACTAGAATCCTCGATTCAGAAACTAAAAGTCACCGATTCAGAAACTAACTCCTGATTCGGATGCTAAAATCAATGATTCAGAAACTCAAAATCACTGATTCAGAAACTAAACTGAAAACTACACTTCTCCAAGCCATGGGGGATGGGGGTGGGGCTTGGGGGATGGGTGGGGGATGGGGGTCGGGGGCTGGATACTAGGAGTTTCGATTATAGTATAGTATAGCTCACATGGCAGTTGTCTAAAACCCTAGACCCTAACCCGAAACCTTAAACTCTAAGCCTTAAACCCTAAACCCTAAACTTGTCTTCTTTCAGGACTTTGGAGGCTTCTGGCTCTCTGCAGAAGGCACAGTCGGAGCCTTAGACCAGCTTGAAGAATCATGCCTGGAAGTTGGATACAGCCCCCACTCAGTAACAGCTGGATAATAATTATAAGACGGTTATATATAGCCTTTAAAAGGACCCCTCATATAGACTGTTACTGGGTGGGGGCAGCACCCAACCTGGAAGTTAAGGGTTGAGGAATTATATAGGGATTATGTAATGGTTATATGGGGGTTATATAGGGATAATGAGGGACCATATAGGGATAATGAAAAGAACATGGAAACTCCTATTTAGGGTTTAGGGTTTTGGGGGTTTTCATAAATCAGGGTTCCATTATGGGGGGGTACCTATCACAAGGATCATCGTGCTTTGGGGTCTGTATTATGGTTCTCTATCTAGCTGAGCTACGAGTAGACCATAAGTAACGCAAACAATGATGTAAGCATAGTTCTCCACACATATGGCTAGAGGTTGTAATTTCACTTCTCCTGTTCTCCTCCTGCTTATGATCCCGTTTGCAACAACAGCACTCATGACCCTCCAAGTCGCGCATCAAAAAAGTAGGCGTCACGGTGGAAAAGTTTATGTAACATGCTTTCTTGGCTGTAGAAAGTAACCCTAAACCCTCGACTGTAGTTTCCATCTTCTTTTCCATTATCGCTATAGAATCCCTACAGAATCCCTATAGAATCCCATGTAATCCCTATATAACCCCTACATAATCCCTATATAAGTCATGATGGCCAAGGGCAGATTGATAGTCAGGGCTGAGGTTGAGCCTAGAGTGCCATTGGGAAAGCTATTCCGGAGTTCTGACATGTCACAGGACATTTAAGTGGGAAGTGCTTATCTACGGTGGCACTTGTTTGTCAAACTTATCTGAGTTAGGGGGGAGATTCTGCACCTGAATGTCAAGAACCAAGCAAATTTGTGACTCTCATCATTGCATGCCCCCTTGAGGTATGTAGGGTTTAGGGCTTGGGGCTTCGGGCTTAGGGTTTAGGGTTTAGGGGAACACTAGGACGGGATCCTCGACACGAGAAGGCTGCTCCCAATCAGTCCCTTCATAGTTCCAACCATGGCCCCTCGCGACTTCCAAATGAGCCCCACAATTTACGTGAAGCTCGAGTCTGCATAGTGCTTGGATAATCCACCGTCAGTCCAACTGAAAATCGAGGGCTCGCCTGTGTCCTCTGGCACTTCCATAACATAGGCATTTCTCCAGACACAGTCGCCCTTCAGTAGATAGAATATGTTTTTGGACGAGTGTATTATAGTAAGATCCCCATATACCCCATATTCTATCTGCTTGAGGGGGACTCTAACCCCAGTTTTAGCCCTGCATGTTGGCCCCTCTTTTCCCTGTGCAATCCCCCAGCATTCCTCCAGGAGTCCTCCAGGATTCGCAAGCACCCACTGTTTTCCAAAACCTACACGAAAGCCCAACTGTGTGGGCCAGCATGGCCAGTGTAGAAGCCTAGATAATTAGCCATTTCCTTGGTAATCCATGTATACTTTACATTATAAATTACCCCGAATCCTTATTCTATTTAGCTATTTAGTCCTTTTGGCTACTCTCTGGATCGAGGCTACGGCTCTGTACTTCACCTTCGAGGTGGTTGGGGCCTCAGTGGACCTGTGCTCAGTGTTGCCTAACCCACAAGTTCCTGTCAGTCTGGAGGATTTAGGGATTCAGGAAAATGGAGGCATAGATTTTGTAAGGGAGCATTGATGGCCCTACTTACACTTACCCATGAACCTGCAAGTAGCCCCACGGCCTTCAACAGCAGAAGCTGCTGGCATCAGATTAAACTTTCTCTGCTGAGGACATAGGCATAATCAAGTCCCCATGAACATGGCATCAGTTCTCACTGTTCCGTTGATGGTGCAGATCCTTCATGAACATTCCTGAAAAATGGTCGTCGCAAGTATGTGGACCTGCCCGATGCATACAAGTAGCCGTGTTCGGAAAAAGATTACATTGCAAACCTAAAGCACTAAACCTAAACCTGGACTTGCTTAAACACACGTGTAACAATCTCAACCCTATAGTCTTCCTTTTCTCTTCACTTCCTTGAATCCCTTAACCGCAAGTCCCAGATCCTAAGTTCTTAGATCAGAGGCTCTGGCCAAAATGCTGACCTTTGCTTGAAAATCCTTATATAACCCTTATATTATACCCCTAAATAGTAGTTTCCATTTTATTTTCCATTATCCCAATATATCTCCATTATAATCCCAATATAACCCCAATATAACAAACCCCAAAGCCTAAACCCTATATAAACCCTATATTATAGCAGTTCCACTTTCTTTTCCATTATCCGAATATTTGAACTTCTAAGCTACAAGGCTGCATCGACTGATAGCCCGAGCCCGAGAACTTGAGAGAAGACCTGTTTCAGACTTCGTCTAAGGGGTTTTAAGGGTCTATCTGCGATTTTGTCAGGAGTTGTAAGAGTATGATTCTGTAAGGGGTTTTAGGGGTCTATCTATGGTTTTGTAAGGGGTTTGAAGGGTCTATCTATGTTTTTGTAAGGGGTTTTAAAGGTCTATCTATTGTTTTGTAAGGGGTTTCAAAGTCTATGGTTACTTTGGGGAGTAGATTTGTCTGAGGATTTCAGTGTTATCTTTTCTCAATGGCTGTTTTGGAGGCTTTACTGGCAGTGACAGAGTTGGGAAGCCAGCGATGACTTGCTACATGCTCAGGGAGAAACAGTAGAACACCCACCCAAGGGTTTAGGGTTTAGGGTTAAGGTTGTAGGTTTCTTTTCACAGTTTGCCAGATACAGATGTTGTAGGCCGTTCGACGATTTAGTTTTTACTACTGGCTCATACGGTTTTCGCCACCTTGACTACCCTGACGTGTATCTCAACACTTCATGTTGTTTCCTTTGCTTCCTTAGAGCAACGGCCTTACTGTGATTCGGGAATTTGGCAGGGAAACCCATCGTATCCTTACAAACTACCCATGCAAGAAGTCTGGTTGGCGGCAGCCCCAAGGGTAACGATCAGGTGCCCTAAGCCCTAAACCCCAAATCATGGACACATGTAGTCAGTGGGGAGCTAAGCAGAGATAAATTGCGCGTCGGTGATGAGTTGTTAAGTTTTCCTGCGGTGGCAAGAATTCAAGCAACAATGCTTTGACAATTTTCTCCATCCCTCCACATCCTTAAGACCTTAGATAAGTTTTTGCAGGAGAATCTTACTGGTTTTTGGTAGGGAAGAAGGGGATGTAATCCCTATATCATCCCTATCTCATATACTCCTTTTTCCCTTACTAACCCTAAACCCTAAATCCTGTGCTATATTCCCTTATTCCATACTAAGAACCAGTAAGGAATACTCGGCGGCTGAGGCTCCGGCATCCTTCAGCCGGCGCAGCTGGCAGAGTGGCTGCTCGTCTCTTCTAATCCCCATATTTCACCCATATTGGGTGGTTGTCAACATTCTGGTCCCTTTTTGGGTACCCTAAATAAATATTAGGTGCCGTATGTTAGTGAGGGATCCAAAAAGGGACCATCATTTCGACAACCACCCATATAGCCCCTCTGACCTCCCATGTAAGCCGGCTACATAACTTACATATATATATATATGTATGTATGTATGTATGTATGTATATACATATATATTTTCATGTATCCTATATCCTATATAAGCATTATGATCCTCACTCACCCCCCCCAATATAACGTATCCATATACCATATATATCCCTAGAACCTCCATATAACCCTTAGGAACCCTAAACCCTAAACCCTAAACCCCACATATATAACTAAGTATAACTGATATAACCCATAGAGCCCCCATATAACCCTGATCGTCTCCAGGCCTTTTTGGGGTTTTTGTGTTGGCCGGTGATAAGGGTTTAGGGTTTTGGGTTTAGGGTTTAGGATTTAAGGTTTAGGGTTTAGGATTTAGGGTTTCGGGTTTAGGGTTTAGGGTTTTGGGTTTAGGGTTCAGGGTTCGTGGGGCCTAGGTTTTTGGGAACTTACTGGTTGCTACTAGGGAATACAGGGATATAATCTCCATGTAACCCCTATAGAATATATTCCCATGTTGCCTACTAGGCCCCAGTAAGGTAATGGAGATCTGGGCCTCCCCTAAACCCTAAACCCTAACCCCCTAAACCCAAAACCTATAGCTTAGGATGTTCTCGTGAGTTAACCTTCCTCCACTTTGGCTGGTCCCTACGAAGCGCTGGCTGCTAGCAGCTATATAGTAGTTTCCATTGTATTTTCCATTATCCCAATATCAACCCCAATATCATACCCTGTATAACCCATTATAGTAGTTTCCATTTTCTTTTCCATTATCCATATTCAACCCCACTATAAGTTGAAGGATTGGCAATTTCATTCACAACGGGCTTGAGCAGGGAGCTCGAATTCCGGGACCCTGCCCAAAGCCATGGATTTTTTTTGTAGAATGAGGGGCTCCGGTGATGGAGGTTCAGGATGCAGTGCGGATTTTTCAAGCACCAAACTCGAGACCGAATTGCTCCTATGTGTCTTGTTTCCGGAGCCCTAAACCCTAAACCGTAGAGTTTGGAAGCGCTGAATGGGGATTTGGCCCTTCCCCTGAATGCATGGGCGTTAGGCCGGAGCCCACCAAAGCCCTAGGGTTTAGGGTATTAGGGTATTAGGGTTCAGGGTCTTAGGGTTTAGGGTTTACATGTGCCTACATTTTTTGATGGGTTTCTCGACTACCGCACAAAATCCGAGTTCTAGAGTAATAAAACAACCTAGATTCAAGGATTTTTTGGGCCAGATGAGGGGTCAAAGGCTATACCTCTAATTTCGGGAAACCCCTAAACCTTAAACCCTATATATCCCCCTATAACCCCTATGTAATCACTTAAAGCCCCTTTTGAAGCCCTAGTTTACTCTGAAGGCAGAGGCGATTTCGTGGTTTAAAAGCCTTAGAGTTAGAAGAAATATCATAGACTTC
Organism: Symbiodinium pilosum; assembly: GCA_905231905.1. Classification (NCBI taxonomy): domain Eukaryota; class Dinophyceae; order Suessiales; family Symbiodiniaceae; genus Symbiodinium; species Symbiodinium pilosum. The sequence goes on along the minus strand of CAJNIZ010047367.1, from coordinate 5,353 downwards.
TTCATTTAGGATCATTGTTTCTCATTCTAGAAAAATGCCTTCAATAATCAATGATAACAAGGATTTTCCTACTAGATGCAGAGTCCTAAGCAGAAAAGCTCAAAATCCTGGCGCTTAACTTCCTAAACCCCACATCAAAGTGCTACAACAATAGACCCCAGTGGTGGAAGACGCTGACACGAAAGGCGCGACTATATCCGTCTTCGCGGCAGTTACAGTGGCAGACTGGGTCAGGCAGGGTAGCCCTTTACTAGCTGCTAATTAGCAGGGGATCAAGTATAGAACAGTAGCGGATACAAGCACTGCTGCAGGCATAGTAGTAACTATGATGATGAAAGCTGGCCGAGGCGTATGGTTCAAAATGATTCTGGAACAAGGCTTGAAGGGTGCAGCGTTGAGGGTTTCATGTTTTGCGAGTTCTTCTCTCTTGTCGCGTGGATGTGCGAAAGGTCCTGGAACATATCGGCTCAGTCCTGCAGGTCCAGGGATTTGGTTGGAGTTGGTGGAGGTTCCAGGGGTAGGTTTTAACATTTTTTTTCTATTACCTTAATCCTTATATGGTAGTTTCCCTAAATAGGGGGACCCCAATATAGTCCCCAAATACTATAATCCTTATTATAGGGACCCCTAAAAAGGTACCCCTAATTTGGGGAAACCCCCATATAATCCCGGTAAGGTCACAACCATGCTGTCTTTATGTTCCCAATTCCCAACCTACCCGTTTGGTGTGAGCTCCTATAGAATCCCAGCTTGCTTTTTCATTTGATTTATAGTCCATTCTTTCAAGCGGGCTATAGGGAATAAAGGGATTTAGGGTTTGGGGCCTAAATAATGTTTTGGTAGTACAGCAGAATCAAATGCACAAAGAAGGAGAATGAAACGGGAATTCTAGTTATATAGGGATTTACCGGGATAGTTCGCAACCCTAAACCCTATTCCTCTAGGCTGCCTCAAGCAGCCTTCAGCATGATATCGTTTTTTCTTCAGGCGCCTACAGTGCAAAGGATCCTGCTCATGTTTTGCCCAAAAATCTTTGACCTTAGTAGCCGCTCGAACGCTTTGATAAACGTGTAGTTCCCATTCAGTAGATAGAATATGGGGTATATGGGGATCTTCTTATAACATACTCAAAGCCATGTTTTATCTACTTAAGGGGGACCGTATAGTTTAGAGCAGAATGCTCTGCACAAGCCTGGTCTAAGGTCTGAATCAGCACTCAGAGAGACTGCATGATAGGGACTTTCGCATGTTGCGGGCTTCTCTAGGGATCCGCTGACTCACTACCTAGAAAGCAGCAAGGATCTACCGGGTTCAGGAGCAGGTCGTAATTGGAGCCTCGCAGTGTTTGGAGATTATGTACAGGAACTGCGTAGAACATGTAGAGGTCATATCGATGCATGCGGGATACGAGCTGCACCCCAAACCCCAAACCCTTGTTGGAGGCCCCGTTTGAAGCCTGAAAGGAAAAGCTCTGATTTTTTTCCCGTTAAACCCTGAACCCTACACCTTACACCCTCAACCCTGAACCCTAATACCTAAAGCCTAAACACGAACTCCCGAGCCCCTAAACTCTGAATCCTGAACCCTACAACCTCGACCCTAAACTGTAAGCCCTAAAGCCTTCAACCCTGAACCTTAAACCCTAAAGGCATGGCTCCCGCCAAGCTCTGCAGTGCTGGACAGGGGGAGGGGCCTGGTTTAGGAGGACGCCCCCTACCCTGTAAGAGTGGTATAGTAGGAATATACGAGGACCCTAATATAGGGTTTAGGGTTTCATGGGAATATAGCAGGACCTTCATACAACCCTTACTACTCCTTATAGTCACTGTTACTGGGTGGGGGGGTCCACCTAAGGGATGGCGTGGATTAACATTCCACACGCCTGGAGAATCGAACTTCGTATCCTTGGATAATTATGGATGTAGGGATTTAGGGTGTAGGGTTTCGGTTTTATGTAGGGGTTTGGGGGTTTAGGGTTTTATACAGGGGTTTAGAGTATAGGGTTATACGGGTTGAGGGCTTTAGGACTTGACACAGGGGATTGGGGTCAGCGGTTTAGGATTTTATATAGGGCTTTAGGGTTTAGGGTTGATCTCGTTGGCATGACTTTCATCGGTAAAGAAGCCTTGCGCACACATGATGCGCTTTTTCCAAAAGCTTGCTAGTGGTTCCTGTGCACTCCCCATGAGAGACCCCAAATGTGCACACATAGCCCCTTAGATCCTATATAAACCCTAAACCCTAAATCCTAAACCCTAAACTCCTGACTAACTAAGCACATTCAGGGCTTTGCTTCCGGGGTCTTAGGAGGGAGGCTTGAAGTGGCACTGGTGTAGGAGGTATTCCTGATGGTCCTACCTTTTTATCTGTACTGCAGGAATGCTAAAGCCTAAACTTACTGGTTCTTAGTAGGGAATAAAGGAATATAGTTTGGGTTCAGAGTTTAGGTTTAGGCTAGGGAATAAGGGAATATGTCATGTAGGGAGTATATGGGGGTTATACTCCATTATTCCGTGCTAAGACTCAGTATTCTCACCCTGCCCCGTTGCCCATGAGCTGGATCAGCGAGAGCTGCATGCTTGCCAGTTTCTGCAACACGTGGATTTCTCAACGTCTTGGTGTGGACAGTCCGCCTCTTCGGGTGGGAAATAACCTTAAACCCTAAACCTGGCGAGCCACATAGACACACACAGCTTCCAGACGTAGGGGCCGTGGGGCAAGATTCCCTAGACTTTCAAAAGACAGGGTATTGGGTAATTAGTCACCGATATCCTGAGCGTTTGGCGCTTACCTGCAGTCGTTGCGTGTGATACATCGGACGCTATGATTTCTGCATGACCCTGAATGCCTTGTACCTTGGAAATAACGGTATTCTAGTAGACTAAGGCCATGTAGGATTTTTCGCATCAAAAGCTGTATCAAAAGCTCAGGTCTTTTTTCAAGCCCGGAACTTACTGGAGGTCAGTAGGGAATAAGGGAGTCTAATTCCCATGCAATCCCTATAAAGCATATTCCCTTATTCCTACTAACCTAAACCCTTAACTCTATCCCCAATAAGACAATCTGCAGGAGCAGGGCCAGATTGCCACGGCAGCAGGGGCCCTTGACAAACCAGAGAACACAAAGTCAGTGTTCATGGAAGAGGGTTTCTTAGGGTTTAGGGTTTATGGATCCCATAAATTTTAAGATCCTCCACATATCAATATATATCGCTAAAAAAGAAATTGAGCAGCTTCCATTTGATTTTCAATGTGTTGTTCGATTTGGCTCTCCACTACGTACAAGGGGGATCCCATTTGGGAGAACCTTGTTGCAGCCTAGGGGCTGTGCAAGCATCTTCACACAGGAAGTGCAGTAAGGAACCTTAGGAATATAGGGGTTGTATGGGGATGATGGAGCAGAACATGGAAACTACAGGGATTATAGGCCGTCAATTACAAGCATTTTCACACAGGAAGTTCAGTACTTGGGGGTCAGGGGGATGTAGTTAGTAGGGTAATAACCCTTATAATCCGTATAGCAACCCCAATTATCCCCATTATTAAGCTACTTACGAAGTCCCCCTGACCCTCCAAGAAGGAACCTTAGGAAACGTGTTCTGTCCATTGCAGATGCGCCGTCTACGGTTTGAGGTTCGGAAGCATCATTTATGAGGTTTGAAGTTTTGTGTGCCCGGAAGTTTCTTCCGCATAGTACATGCAGGGAGTGATACCCTAAACCCTAAACCCTTCTCTGGGCGTTGTGTGTTGGGGGCCTATGGATCTTTCTAGATTTGTGACATCTGTTCACATCACTGGCTGTCAGATGCAGGAGCTTGCTTCGACGTTGCTTGTTTAGTACAAGAGCAGTAGATGGGTTATATAGGGGGAATATTGGGATTTTGGAAAAGGAAATGGAAACTACTATAGTCTATTGGGGTTATATTGTCACAACAACCTGTATGCATTCGGGCTTCTGTCGCAGCTATCAATTTTCTGGTTGCTGCTCGCTTGGTGCTGGCATGTCTCCGAGGCCGTCGTACAGCAAAGCGCTAGGCGGGAGGGGGTTGGGGGCAGTGTAAACCCCTACACCCTAAACCCTAAACCCTAAACCTTTAGGGTTTAGGGTTTAACGTCCCCTGCCCTCCAGCTCAGAGCTTCTTAAGGGGGAAGAGGGATCGGAAACATGCGAAGAGTGCTTGGAGTTCTTGGGCAGGGGCAGGTGCCGTCTGTAGGGTTTAGGGTTTAGGGTTTAGGGTTTAGGGTTTAGGATTTAGGGTTTAGGGTTTAGGGTGTAGGGTGTAAGGTCAGAGTATGAGTCTTTAAGGGGCGAAAGAACTACTTGATTGCCTCCTAAACCCTAAACTGCCTGGGTTTAAAGATGTGGTTTATCTTGGATCTTGGCCAATATATGCCCCAAAGTACTATACAATAGTTTCCATTTTCTTTTCCCCAGCAGGTCTGCAGCTGCCTTCTGCATCATGTTCCCAGCGCTGTGGGGAGCTCAGTAACCCAACTCCAAGATGCCAAATCCTTGAAGAATAAGTGGTAGATCCAAAGCCCTCAACCCAGCAAACCTTCAAGGCCCTCAACCCTAAACCCTAAACCCTGAACCAAAAACTCTAAATCGAAAGCCCTCAACCCAGGAAATCCTACAGGCCCTGAACCCTAAACCCTAAACAGTAGTTTCCATGGTCTTCTCCATTATCCCTATATAACCCCTATATAGCCCTATAGTTCCCTAAAGGTTTTGAGCCCTAAATCTGGCCCCCATACCCAAAACGCCAAATCCTCAATCCTAAGCCCTAAACTCTAAATAGTAGCTTCCATTTTCTTTTCCATTATCCCTATATAACCCCTATATAATCCCTATGGTTTCCGCTTTCTTTTCCAATATCCTTATATAACCCCTATACAATCCCATTTTCTTCTCCATCATCCTTATATAAAACTTGTATAACCCTGAAAAAATCCCTATAGTAGTTTCCATTTTCTTTTTCATTGTCCTTATTCAACCCCAGTATAACCCCAAAACACAACGCTCCTCCACCACACGTCCAGAGGAGTAGTATTTTATTTGGGGATACTATGGTACCCGAACTCCCCCCTGAGAGATGACTTTCTTAGCCCTCTGTGGGTTGGGAGACGTAGACAAGAATCCAGGCTCTCAAGATGGGAAAAAACTGCCCTTAAACTCTCCAATAACAAAACAGTGAGATCTGTCACTGCCAAACCATCTGATTTTGGATCCTATTAACCGCTGAAGACATCAAAAAGTCGGTCTGGCCTCCCAAATCTACAAAACGGCAATTTTATGTCTTCATAAGTAGTTGAAGATTCTGACACTCTTTGACCATTCTAGTGCAGATCATCAT
>CAJNIZ010047366.1:20513-36516 GCA_905231905.1 Symbiodinium pilosum | reverse complement strand
TGTTATGTTTTTTGGTAAGGGATTACAATATACTACCCAAAAAGGAACTGCATAGGAGGGTCTGGGTAGTAGGTAGTGAAGGACCGAAGTATGGCAGCCCCAATACTGCCGTATGTAATCCACAAGAACCCGGTAGCTTCACTGTTCTCTTTGCGATTTCTCTCAGTTCCTTGCTAGCAACCAACACGTTGAGGAGTTTGGGCAGAATTTTCAGATGAGGGGTGTTCTTGTGGTTGACACAATTAAGACAATGTTGTCTTAAAAGGAGAATGAAATCCTAAATCCTACACCCTAAACCTTAACTCTACATGAGGGACTGCAGCGACCCTATTTTGATACCACCCACGCGGTCCCAGGTATTTATAGGGTAGGCGTGGGGCACCATCCAATCTATTGGGGACTTGGGCCTCAACCCTAAACCCTAAACTCCTAGGCCCTGAACCCTAAACTCCTCGGCCCCAAACCCTAAACCCTTACGCCCCAGACGCACCTAAATCCAAACCCCAAAACCCTAAACCTCTAAACCCTAAACCCCTAAACCCTGAGGCTCAGCATTAGGCATACTCCATAGTTCGAGAGACATTGAGTTATCCTCTCAAGTTTTTTTAGAGTTTTGGGTTTCGGGTTCAGGGTTTAGGGTTTAGGGTTCAGGGTTTAGTGCATCCTGGCTTATAGAGGGAAATAGAATACACATGAACTATGTGTATGTCGATGGGTTAGATGCTGAGTACCATGTTGGTTGCAACGTTTGCTCCCAGTTGTGAATCACTTGGCAGCGATGGATGAAAGGAGCTTCGAACCCAAACCTGCTGTAGACCCAAATAGCAGGAGAAAACCGAAACCATGTATCTTGCTAGCAGCTCATGACAGCATGGTGAGCATGCTTCTTCTGAATTTTGTATGACAATCTACCCTAAGGGTCCGTGGACCCAAATAATAAGGTTTTAGGGCCCAAATACCATTAACATCATAGTAAAAAACCTATTATTTGGGTCCTTGGACCCTTGGGGCTACCCTCACTCTGGATTCTTACCCTAAACCCTACAAATAGTAGTTTCCATTTTCTTTTCCATTATCCCCTATACTGCGGTGATGTATAACCACTGTCTTTGGTGGCCTGAAACCGCTGCTAGGGCAGACATTTGCAGAAGTGTGTTACTTGGACGGGTCAGGGGGGCTGAGTAAGTAAGGTAGGTTTAGGGTTTAGGGTCAGGGGGGCTGAGTAAGTAGGTTAAAACCCCCATTATATAGTAAGCCTAGTTATCCGCATTATTAACCTACTTGCTGAGTCCCACTGACCCTCCAAGTAGTAAGTAGGTTAAAACCCCTGCAATCCATGTCGTTTCTTTATTACGAGCCTACTTACTACAGAACCTGACCCTCCAAGGAGGGTTCAGCACATATGAGGACGGCAGCTAGTTTCTCAAGACTATATGGATATGGAGGGGCGGGGGCCCTTTCGGTATACCATGACAGGGTGTTATGAATTGCTGTCCAGCCTTGATAACCATCCAGTTGCACGTGTATTAGTACGTGTTGGGCAACTTCTCCAATGCCTTAATCCTTAAACCCTAGCTTCTTGGGGCCCATGAGTTCCATGTTGGCGGCTTTGGGGGGCCCGCAGTGGTCTGCACGAGTCAAAATCGTACCAAAAAGCCGGGCTTGCTGTCTTTTGTTTGCAGGCACTGGGGGAATCCAAATCTTGAGTATCACCAAACCCATAGGGCTTTGGGATTTAGGGTTTAGGGTTTAGCTGCCTTACAGGGGTAGAGTCCTTCTTTCCCTGCTATGCCCCAAACACCGAACCCACAACCCCAAACTCAAGACCCTTAGCCTAAACCTCAAAACCATAACCCTACGCTCCCAACCCCAAACCCATAACCCTACATCCTACACTCTTAGGCCACCTCAGGAACAACAAGCCAGTCTTGGGGCTCCACTTCTCAGACTCATCGGCCGACTTTCCCGCCTGTGTTGGTTTTTTTGAGGTTCTCGGAGTCTGACAGAGTTGAGTTCAGGTTTATAGGGTTTAGGGTTCAGGGTTTAGGGTTCAGGGCTTAGGGTTTGGGGTTTATGGTCAGAGTTGAGCTTATGGTTTAGAATGAAAGGGGGGCCCTTACCACCGTAGGGTCCGCATCATGATCCTGGTGAAAGGCTGCCCTCTAGGTTTAGCAAACGGTTTTGAATACAGGGTTTCTAGGAGTCAGGGTCTATGCCTGCATGAATTACGGAAATAAACATTACCTGAGGGAGTAGACGGAGATAAGGGGGGCATATTCTTCAAACCAAGCTACATCATGAGTCCTGACTTCTGGATAACATTTGTTTGGAGTTTAGGCCCTAAACCCTCTCACCCTAAACCTAAAACTCTTGGGGCCAATAAAAGGGGTTACCTTGGAGCCCTATCAGCCTAAACCCTATGACCCTAACCCTATGCAATGACCCCTAAACCTAAACCCTAAACCCTGAACCCTCAACCGTAAACCCTGAACCATAAACCCTGAAGCGGAAACCCTGAACCCTGACCCCTACACCCTAAACCCTGAACCCCAAACTCTGAACCCTAAATCCTGAACCCTACGACCCCTAGAGCCTATGACCCCTAAACCCTGAACCCTAAACCCTACACCCGAAACCCTGAATCATAAACCCTAAACCTCAGAGCCCCAAGCCATAAACCCTATAACCCCCTAAGACCCCTAAACCCTAAACCCTGAACCCTATAGCCCTACACTTTGAACCATAAACCTTAGAATCTGGCCTATGACCCCTAGAGCCTATGATCCCTGAACCCTACACCCTGAACCCTACACCCTAAACCCTAATTCCCTAAACCCTAAACCCTAAACCCTACACCCTAAACTCTGAACCCTAAACCTCAGAATCTGGCCTCAGCCTGCTTTGCACGAAGCTTCGCGGAGATGGGCTTCTTTGGCTTAGGCGGGACGCCCCTTGCATCGAAGGAACAGGAAAGGCTTGGGGTTCAGGGTTTAAAGTTTGGGCTTATAGGGTTTAAGCTTCAGGGTTTAGGGTTGCGGGCTTAGGATTGAGAAGGCTTAGGATTTAAGATTTGGAGTTTATGGTTTAAGTTTTTGGGTTTAAGGTGAAGTAGGCCTACATGAACAGGGTTGTAGGGTGCATTCTACTAGAACTACACAGGATTTACAAGGGGACACTCATAGTAAGTGCTCTACATTAGGCAGTGAAGGGTAAGGAAGCTAACCTTAAACCCTAAGCCACAGTACCCATAATGAGATCTGCAGCCTAAGTGTCTAGCAGTTTACATATTTTTTTAAGGTTTAGGGATTGGGCTTCTAGGGTTTGGGTTCAAGATTTGGGGTTCAACGTGCTTCAGAGTCACGGCTTGGGGTTTCAGGCTTCTTGACCACAATTTGAGACTTAGGGCTTAGTTAGGCCTTAGGGTATAGACTTTCGGGTTTAGGATTGAGGGCTTGGAGTTCATGACTGAGGGTGCAGAGGACCCTTTGATGCTTCTGTTTTCTATTTCGAGGAGATCAAAGCTTGAGACTTTAGCGTCAGAAATTCGCAAGTGGCCCATGTTCCGTATCAAGGTCCTGTCGCCGGGTCCTGTTTTGCAAGCGTCGTAGGGTTTAGGGTTTAGGGCCAGGCGAGCTCTGCCCCCGGTCCTTCTCATGCTTACTAGAGGGAAGGGGGAAGTGCACTGTGAGTGGTACCTTACCCCATAGGTCCCAGTACCTAATAATAATATACTTACCCATAACCTGTATTACCTGAATCCCAAATACTCAGCTATTGGGTACTTGGACCCTGCTGGTTCCTTAGCTTCCCAACGCAACCCTTCACCCTTAGGCAGACTAAGCAGCTAACCATCCAAAGCTGTCCGTTCGGCCCTAACCCCTAAACCTTAAGCCCTAAACCCTAAACCCTATACTCTAAATCTTAAACCCACAACCCCAAACCTTAAACCCTGAACCTTAAGCCCTAAACCCTATACTCTAAATCTCGAACCCTCAACCCTAAACCTTACACCCTGAACCTTAAACCCTAAACCTTAAGCCCTAAACCCGAAATTCCCTAGATTCATTCTCAGAACCTCAATCAGCCTAAGGGTTTCTCAATCAGGGGGCCCTTAGAATATGTAGGGATTACAAGGAACTACATTGAGGGTCAGGGGGACTTATTAAGTTCGCGTTTAGGGTTTAGGGTATAGGGTTTAGGGCTTAGGGTCAGGGGGACTCAGTAAGTAGATTAATGACCCCTATAACCCCTATAGTAACCCTAGCGATCCCCATTATGAACCTACTTACTAAAGTCCCATGACCCTAAACCCTAAACCCTGAACCCTAACTTACCAAGTCCCTCCGACCCTCCAAGTGTAGGGGTCCTTAAATTTTCAAAAAGGTAGCCGTAGGCATCCTGGGGGTATGTACGTAAGGAATGTATACTTAGGGTCTAGGATTACAGAACAATGCGCCCTTGTTTAGGGTTTAGGGCTTAAACTCATAAATTTACAGTTTAGGGCTTGCGGTTTAGGCTATAGGGGTCTTTATGAATTGGAAATTATATTGGGGTGTCTTGCCCCTTACAAGCCCTTTAACACAAAATCTGAGCCATCATCAGGGCTTCCCCAAAATTAGAACTATCTCTTGAGGGGTACCTATAATACTGAGTATAGTATTTGGGGTCTGGATTGGGGTCCCCTATACAAAGAAATTACCGTTTCGCCGCGCAGCTTTTCGGGCTTTCCAGAACCTTTTGCAACTTGTTTCCTTCGCCAACGATTTAGGGCGGAATGGTCTGGCCGTGGCAGTTTGGGGTTCAAGGGTTTGGGTTTGAGGTTTAAGGGCTTAGGGCTTAGTTTATAGAGGTTACGTATATATAATTGGCCCAAGTATCTAATGACTGGCTACGTACGTATGATGTTGGTAGGCGGAGGTGTAGTATTGTTTTTGGATGTCGAAGCCCTAATCTCTTCGTCTTTAAACCCGGAGACAGAGAGACATAGTAAGTGTTTTACCGACGGGGATACCTAGGGTTCCTACCTGGATTGCAAAACCCCAAGTTTGAACAAAGATCTCCCAGACTTCGGATTAGCTTGCAGAGCCAACATTTGCCGTACGCCCCGGTGCAGACTGATGGCTTACTTTAGCAAGTCCTTCTGAGTGGAGTTCTAAGTAACCCTAAGGCCAGAAAAGAGCCCAATGTTTTGCGTTTAAAGTCTATGTAGATGAAACTCGCAGACTCGACATGGATGAGAGCCCCAGGGTAATTCTACTACCTCCATCTCACAATGCGCGGTACCCCAGTAAGAAGAGGGGTTGTACGTGTCATCACAGCTACGTATGATTCTGTCCTTTCAAACCAGCTTGTGGCAAGACCTGCACGCTAAACCCCTAAACCTCTCAACCCCTAAACTCCTAAATCCCTAATCCAGAATCCTTAACCCCTAAACTCCTAAACCCCTAAATCCTGAATCCTAAGCCCCCAAACCCTAAACCATTAGGGTTTAAGGGTTTGAAGGGCTCAGAGCCTCCCCTGTATAGCTTTGCTGCAGCAAGCCCCCTCTGCAACAGCAGATCCTAGCTTGCCGACTGGCTATGGACCAAGAAAAAGCCCTAAGGGCCCATGTACCCAATATTTAAGTACTTGGGATATTTGTAATAGTAGTTTTAAACCAGATTTGGGATAAGTATATGCATATTGGGTACTTGGACCCTTAGGGAAGATAAACACCCCAAACCAGCAGCCCTTAAACCCTCAACCTTCAGGCCCCCGCAGCCGCAGACCTTATAGGTTTGGGGTTTAAGGTTTAGGGTATATACCCTAAACCCTTAGCCCTAAACCCCAAAACCCAGCTTTCCCCCGTCATCCGTAGACCCAAGACTTCTACGCAAAGCCTGAACAACCACCTGACTTGACTCTATGACCCCCTGACGCCGAGAAACTTGCTGAACCACCTTTTTCTAAGGGTCCAAGTATCCACTAATCAGGATCTAGGAAGTAAGATTTACAGTTTTACGGTTTAGGGTCTTAGGGTTTAGGGTCTAAGGGTCCACCCAGTACACAATAATCACATAGTTGGCCATAACCGGTACAAAGAACACTGTGGCCTAAATCTTCAGAACTCAATTATTGAGTTCTTCTTGGATCCTTAGGTTTTGAGACCCACCCACTGTTTAGGGCTTAGGGTCCCTAAACCCTAGACCCTAAGCCCTATTTCTACAATATTTGCAGACCGTGCCAACATGGGCCTGTGTTATGTAGAAACCACCATTGTGGTGAAACCCTGCACCCTTATGGTCCCCCTTGTGGGGATCTTATCACAACATTATATACAAATACATATTCTATCTACTTCAGGAGACTATACGCCCTCAACCCAAGGTCGCCATGAATTACCCAAGGTACCGGCGGTTTTGGTACTGGCAAATAATAATCCATTTATGCGCTTTCGGGTGGACAATTGCAAACACATCGTCACCAGGCTTCCTGACACTACGGAACCCAGTGGGCTTGCTATAGCAAAAACTATATGGGAATTTCCAAAATTAGGGCTACCTTTTTAGGGGTCCCCTGAATAAGGACGAAAGTAGTTTGTGTTCTGCATTGGGGTCCCCTGCTTTTGGGAAACTACCATATCAACAGAAGACATAACAACTCCATGAAAAATTTGGTATCTGTTGGGCCTGTGTTAAAAAAGCACATCTTGCGACGCAGGGTATCCCTCCAAACCTTCAACCATGTAAAGAATACTCCTGCGCCAGTACAGGCCACCGCCCGCAAGCGCTAAGCATATGACGACCTAAGCTCAGTGGGCTTTATGAATCTAAGGTTGGGGAATTTGTGCCTGGTATGGGCCCTTAATCCTAAGGCCCTTATGTACCTCTTACATGCTCTATAAAGCCGTATAAGGGCCCAAGATTAGGACTGTAAAGTGAGGGTTTAAGGTGCATCTGTTTTTACTGCTCGGCTTCCCTCCCATGACTTAGAGCCACGAGACCTTTCCGAACATTGTTTTGAGGGGTATAGAAAGGCATCCCCTAGGGCTCCATGTGTGTAAATAATCCCTACATTGGGCCCCAAAGTCTATAAATATGACCTACATTGGGCTATTTGGAGCCTTAGGGATCATGAAGCAGACCTGAAGCACCTTTACGAATGTCGTTCGGGGTTTTGGGGCCCAGCATTCAAGGCTAAACCGTGAACCCCTAAACCCTCAACACGTAAGCCCAGTAAAGCCAGAAGCTGCGTAGCTCCGGTATGCTACATAAAGCTTCTCAAGCCTTTTGGTGAAGACCTGGCAGAAGGGTGCCCATTCTGGCAGCCCAACATGACATGGGAAAAGACCAAGTCTGATAAACTTGGCCTGGATGTCTCAGATCACCTGCTGCCCAACATGGACTGCGATCAAGCCCTAGATCCTGTAACAAGCCCTGAACCCAATGATAAGCACAAGATGCGTTGGCAGTACCTACAACCTAGATAGGCAAGCTCCCTGCAAAACAACGTCAGGCATGCAATGTCTGGGTGTCTTGTGCAGATTGGATGAGGGCAAATCCCCTCCCCCTAATATCTATCAACCACCCCCCGACCTCCCCTAATCTTAAATACACCCAATATATTAGAATATACCACATATTGGAACTATTTCATGTTAGGGCGGGTCGGGGGCTTTCGTAGTATCAGGGGGATGGGACTATGGATTGTAGGAACCCTTGAGGATTGATGAGGATTGTTTGGAAAAAAGTGCCACATCACTTCTTTGATGCCAGTTCCAATGGCAGGTAAGAGAAAACTTGCCAAAGAACTAGCGAAAAGGCCCAAACTGGCTACTCCGTACTTGCAAAGTCGCAGGAGCTGTGCTCTTCTTCGGCAAAAATGTACTGCGCCAATGCATGGCAGCTTCCACATATAGGAAACCCCACTGTAGATCCCAATATTCTCCAAACCTAAACCCTAAACCCTTCAAGGACTCCAAAATAAGCATCCCAAACTTTTTGGAAACCGCGAACCGTAAACCCTGAAACCCTAAACCCAATGGTGCCTCGGCTGCCCCTATAAGCTTGACACACACACACATTGCAATGCCACAAGCTTTCACAGGAACGCTCTCCAAGCTTTAGGAACTCCAAGTTGTATTTAGGCTTTAGGGTCAGGGGGACTTGGTAAGCTAGGGTTTATAATGTTTAAGGTTTAGGGTTTAGGATCAGTTGACTAAGTAAGTATCCAGATGATGTATGGGGCGTATTAACCTGATTACTGGGCAGTCCCCTCAGCCTCCAAGTAAGCTAGATCCTGAGCAGTGAGCGCGTGGATGAGGATGTGTTGAAGCAACTCCCGTGACCACTCCCCATCTTCGCCGCACTTGGGGCGGAAAACTAAAGGCCCGTAATCTTGCTAGGAATCCAACTATGAGGGCCCAAGCTGGTCCACAAACGCTATCCCCGGCGTTGCCCCCTTGCCCTGGGCGGCACCTAGTCATTAGATTTATACACTAAGATGCCCAGGGCTACACAACCTCTGTACCCTAAACCCTAAACCTAAACAATAAACACAGTGCTCCCGCTACAGCGCCTGGAGCCCCGTCCCGAAACACTCCCCGACTCAACCCTGAATAATCGATCCTGAGGCTCACAACCCCTAAGGGCTTAGGGTTTAGTGTTAGAACAGGAAACCCTGAAGTCTAACCCTAAACCTTAAACCCAAAACCATATATATCCCTACATAACCCCGTATATCCCCCTTTAACGGGTCCCCAGAGGACCACGACCCATGTGCGGAAGCTAAGCGGCAGCTACACCGGCGACAGCGTAGCTTCCCTGTTGGTTATAGGGTTCAGGGTTTGCAGAAATGTTGGGTTTTGTGGCTTAAGGTTAGGGTACTATGTAGGGGCTGTATAGGGATAATGGAAAGGAAAATGGAAGCTACAATTTAGGGTTTAGGGCTTAGGGGTTTTAGGTTAGGTGGACCCCCCACCCAGTAACAGGTGTATGATAAGAACTTAAGAGGACACCAGTATCCCTTATAGTCGCTATTACTGGCTGGGGAGTCCACCAAAGGTTTAGGTGTTGAGGGCATACTGCTTTGTGAAGCTGTGGGTTGATTATGGACCTGGGGTTCAGGGTTTAGGGTTTCAGTCTTTGGTCTTTTTGTTTTTGTTCAGAGACGAATACGAAAGTCCGGAACGCGGAGGTTACCGTTCACGATCTATAGGGGCTTCAACTCCTGATAGACTTGACGAATATCCTTGAAGAAAGGTTTGTCAAGGAAGGACCAAGGGTTCAGGGAGGTTATGGGGGGACTCTGACGAAGCTCTAGGTGATGCTGCAAAAGCTTAGCGCAAGTTTGCTTGTGAAAGGCTGCTGATTCACAGCGCGTATATAGGGTTTAGGGCGTCAGACTTTAGGCCAGGGACCCAATAATATCCGCCATATAAACTCTAAAGCCAAGATTATCAGCCAAGACTATCAGCGATAGTCCCTTCGAGGTCTACTGGAGGTACACTATACCATGCTTTTAAAAGACATCTAGGACCACGATGTTGGCAATGGTTGAGGCTCATACAGTAAATAGGCTGAGAACGCATTGGGAGGTTTAAGGTTTAGGACCATGGGCTAAACCCGGGGCTAAACCCTGAAAACCCGAAACCCTACACCGCCCTAAAACCTATACCTTAGTCAAGTTGTGGTCTTGGAGTTTAGCTGCGCACCATGGTGGCAAAGCAGAACGCTTCGGGAGATAGCAATCTGCCCGGAGAGCGCACTATACCTCCATCAACAAATATACCTTGATACTTGGGTCCCCCTTGACCTTAAACCGAAACCTCACCATGATTCGCGACATATTCCTTAATTACTGGACTCCCGTGGACCGGGGGATCGGGGAGTTCCATCTTCCACAGACAGATTGTCTGCGCAGGGGGCGCTTCTTCAGGCTTCGCCATTAACACACCAGACTAGCAACGAGGGAGCCAACCCTCATATCGGATTTCCATGTGGGGATTCCATACATGGGGCCCAATACAGAACCGAATGAATATTCATACTCGTAGTATACGGACTCCCACAACAAGGCCACTTATTCTTGGAAACTCCCATGCGGTCTCCATTCACAGCATCATGACCCTGCGGGCCCAGCCCATGGCGTTGATGTTGGCAATGTTGTGCTCATGAATTGTTGACCAAGTCTTCTTGCTCGGTTGATATGGCGGCACCACAGAAGATCAAGTGACGGAATGATGATGTTGATGTTCTTTCCCTATATAACCCTATACTACCGCCCTATCTTACCCTATATAATCTTATATTACCCTATATATAACCTTATATTACCCTATATAACCATATATTACCCTATATAACCCTATATTACCCTATATAACCCTGTATTACCTTATCTTAGCCTACATAACCCTATGTAACCCCATATTGATGTTCTTGACGCTCTAGAGGATGCTGCGCATCAGAACGGGTCATCCCTATGACTACCTAAACCCCCAAGATATGTAAAAATAATACCCCCAAACCCATAATAGTAGCCCTAAAGGCCATTGTTTTACATACTTTTGGGGTTTAGGTACTCCCAAGGTCCATGCCATACAAAGCGCGAGATGCTTTACACGGGAAGAGAGATGGCCGGAGTTTGCCATGTAAGGAGGCTGAAAAAGGTTATCGCGGATTGCTCTGCTGGAAGTCATAAATTTTATTTCGCGTGGCCGCTCCCCCCCCCCTCGTCCCGCCTTTGTTGGGGCTGGCCTGCTGGGGATGACCCGAGAACGGGCCGCTAAGGATAAGCCTGTTTTGAGGAAACCCAACATCCCAGCATGCACGTCAGTAAACGAGGCTGGCTGCTGACCCGCAACAGATACGCTCGAACCAACCTGACTGCATGCACACGGGATCTGAAACCTATAGGTGTGTGAGCCAAGCAGCCTTCACAATCAGGTCCCTGTTCAAATAGCCGAAAGTAGGTATCATTTAAAGGCTTCAAAGGATCAAATGCAGATTTCTTGTAGACTTAGATCCCCTAAATCTTCAGCTCCAAGCCCTGCAGGCAACTGACCCACGAGTAGCAAAAATATGGGAAGCAACTTTCTTCAAGGACGCCCTGAGGCGGCCCCGTATATGGGGGGCTCTATGACATGAATAGCATCCATCTTTTCATAAGGGATCTGAGAATCGGTATGAAGCGCAATGTCTACATGATCCTACGTGACCCAGATCCGCTAATCACAGCCATTGAGCCCTAAATCTTGCAACCAGAAGCCCCAGAACCAACCCTCCCTGGGTAGCGTTTTTTGGTGGTTGAACCTAGTAACATTATATTCTTTTATATAAAATACTGTACCCCAAAAGGAGGATCAAATCTTGATCTGTATTGGGTACCATAATATACCCAAATAAAACACTACTCAGCTGAACTCTGATGTTTTTTTAGCCCTGAACAAATCCTTTCTGCGAGGCCCTAAACTCCAAACCCCAAGATCCCAAGCCCTAAACCCAATTCCTTTAGACGGAAAGGCCGAACCTGGTTTTCTTCTTCCTTCTTGTCTTCCTGGTCTAGGGCATTTGGTAGCTTCCCAACATAGGGGACACCAACATGGACCCCAAAGTACCATAGTCGCCCCCCCACAAGGGTACCTCTAATTGCGGGAAACAAGGGATGAGGGTTTTATCCAGGATAAAACCGCTGGTCCCATACCCTAAACCTGAAACCCTGAACCCTAAAACCAAGACCGGTAGAAGGCTTCTGATGTAGGCTCATGGAACCTACCCCCAAGGCTTTGTTTCAGGGTTTAGGGTATAGGCGATCGGGTCGCGGGCTCCCAAGGGCCCAACAGTACCTTAAAAGGAACCCAGAGTACCTACTGTAGAGAACCCAAAGCCTAAACCAACAACAACCACTTGGGCCCAAATTAGTTAGCAACCCATGGCTGTTGGTTTAGGGCTTAGGGTTTGAATACGTAATGTTTGCCTTGTGGCTTGCTGTGTTTGGAGCTGATCATGTGCCTGAGGCCCTTAACCCCAAACCGCAACTTGAAAGCCTAAAGCCTCACCATCCCCTGTAACACTCTTGTAGCAAGTATGTGGCCCGCAGACCCGCACAACGATTAGTAACTAGGATAACTGAAAGCCAAATTTGGGAATTCAAGAGGTGTTCTATGCACGGAGTGGCCCCGGGGCAGAAGTTCCCCACCCTAAACCCCAAACCCTAAATTCCCCCCCCTAACACCATAATCCTTAAACTCGAAACCCTGAACCCTGAAACCCCGGTCAGAAACCCAACACCTACATCCCAAACCCTGAGTCCAAAATCCTAAAGCCCTAAAACTCTAAAGACTTATCCCTAAGCCCTAAACCCTGAATCCTAACCCCTAAACCCCCCGACCGGCGGCCTCAGAGGTCGGCTTCTCCTTGGTCTGTTGTGTATCCTTTCCTGCGAAAATCAAGGAGCTTCTGATTTAAATAGGGGGGATTCGAGATTAGGATTTATGGTTTAGGGCTTAGATAATTGGGATTTAGGGTTCAGCGATTAATGTTTAGGGTTCAGGATTCGGGGTTTAGGGTTCCGGGTTGAGTGATGAGATTTTAGGGTTTGGGTTGAGGGGTTCAGAATCATAACTACTGCAGGGATCCACATAGCCAACCCAACGAGCTAGGCTCTTGTTGTACAGATGTTGGGTTTAGGGATGGGGGTTTAGGGTTAGGGCTTCCTGTTGTTTAAGGCTTAGGGATGGGAAGATACCCAATTGGCCCAACGTAGGCAGTATTCATAGCCTTTAAGGGTGGATGTTATTCAGTTGCCTTTTGGGCTACTATCCCGAAACTCAGGACACAGGGGTATGTGGGGTATGGGAAGGCCCCAATTCAAGATGTTATGTGGCTCCAGAACCCACAGGCCAGGCCGACCAGAAAAAACCCAAAACCCTGCATAATTACCCACCGCTTTGGAGCCCCATAATAAGGGGTGTAATACTTCGGGGTGTATAGTGGTGTCTCCCTTCCATTCGGCCGCTATACTATAAGTTGCCAGGTTCCCCAGCAACCCCGTAATTATACAGCTCATTACTGGGGTACCCTTCTTTCCAAATGTTCTGTTCTAAGAGGGAGACCCCAGAACAACAAGGGAAAAGGGTACCACCGCGATACCTAGACCCCAAACCCTAAACCCTATGAATCCTATGAACAATGTCGACACGTGCTTGCGTGCAACAAGGTCCTTCGCTGATGGCCTTTGCCTTTACGAGAATCCGCTCTTCTTCTCGCCTCTCTGCCTCCAGACTATAGGGTTTAATTTGTAGGATTTAAGGTTAGGGTTTAGGGTTTAGGGTTTCGAGTTTAAGGTTTAGGGTGTAGGATTGAGGGTTTAGGGTTTAATTAGGCTTTTTGGTTTAGCCTCAGGGGGACTCAGTAAGAAATTTAAAAGAAAATTGGGATCAAGGCTCTGGGGGGCTTAGCAGCAAATGCAAGAGGTTAATTAGGGGGGGTTAGGCTTTTAGGGTTGGTTTTAGGGCTTGGGGTTTTAGTGCTTGGGGTGTTAGGGTTTAGGGCTTAAGGTGAGGTTGCAAT
Source organism: Symbiodinium pilosum (assembly GCA_905231905.1). Taxonomy (NCBI): domain Eukaryota; class Dinophyceae; order Suessiales; family Symbiodiniaceae; genus Symbiodinium; species Symbiodinium pilosum. The sequence continues at coordinate 22,966 of CAJNIZ010047366.1, read as the reverse complement.
TAAAAAGTTGAGGTCGATTTACCAGTTGAAATAAAATTCAACTTCCACTACGTATCCACAGACGGCTGGGTTAGTTAAGTACCTTAACGGCAACCCGATCAAGAGCCTCAGAGTGACCCCTTTCTGGTTCCTTGTTGGGATGAATTTTCAAAACATCAATGCGGAACCCTAAACCCTAAACCCCTAAACCTTAAGTCTTTTCGGATTAAACAGTTACAATACGAATTTCATGAAGACGACTTCAAAGGATAAGTCACCTCTGGGGAGGAATCTGGGGGGGTTGGGTTTTAGGGCTTTTATATAGGGGTTATATAGGGATAATGGAAAAGAAAATGGAAACTACTATACCCTAAACCCTAAACCGAGTTTCAGTGACTTTGAGCGGAGGTCTTCAAGGTTTCCGGTTTGGGGGTTTCAGGTTTCGTGGGGCTAGGGTTTAGGGTTTAGGGAGCCCCTGATATCGCAGCAATTTGTCGGCTGTTCAATGCGCACCTGGACCTGAAAAAACGCGTAGCGAATGGCCCAAAACCTATAGAAAGAGCTCAACAGGCTCGATTATCGGTAATTGTTTAGGGGTGGTTCAGGTTAAACCCGAAACTTAAAATGACTTGGCTGTGGGAGACTTGGGTGACGCGCGCGTGGTTCCGGGGTACCTCGAGACAGGGCCCCAAGAGCGAAAGATATCTCTTGGTGGTCGTAAGACCAATTCTAAGGGTTTTTAGGGGCCCGAAGTGCTTCCTTTAGGGTGTAGGGGTTTAGGGTTGAAGGGTGTGTATCCGTTTCGTGTAGCTGCCTTCACGAAGTTTACTTAGCCTACATTCCTCGCTCTAGCTGGATGATGCAGGTTCCAAGATGTAGAGCGCATCTATATACCCAGCCGGGGCCTTTCTTGATGGAATATGATGGGATGAGGCATTCAAGGTTTAGGGTTCAGCACGTAGGAACTACGTAAGCTTGAGGGCGATGCTGACGCAGTGCTGCAAGCTACACATGCACAAGCACAGCTGATTGCCCAGCGCGGTTTGGTCTGTAGATGTCGTGGCTGCAACAAGCGAAGGCAAGGAAGGAGGAACCGCATAGGACCCTAAACCCCTAAGCCCATATACTGGGTAACAGGAGACCTTGGGACCCCGTTTAAGGTTCGGGGTTTAGGGTTTAGGGAACTTCTTTTTCCAGAGGTCCCTGAAAGGAAATGAGGAAGGGACCAAAGGTTTTCTCACAGGAAAGATCCTCCAAGGCCTGATTTTTTCCAACCGGAGCCTGGCAACTGGCAACAAAGCAACCAAGAAATGTCAATTGAGCCTTTGAGCCGGGACTGCTAAGAAGGAGACATGGACCAGACAACATCAGCTTCTTTGAAATACTGTAAGCAAGCAAGTAAGCAAGCAAGCAAGCAAGCAACGTACATCTCTGAAATCACCCCAAGCCCAGAACCCTTGCGACCCCAATGTCACAGAAAAGAAAGCGCGAACACAACCATGCACATAGCACAAAGGTCTAGACTCTGAGGATTAGGGTTTACCGTGCCCAACACAATGCCTGGAAAACACCAACAACGTCTTGCTGCAAGTCCTCCTGAAACTTATAAGCCCTAAACCCCAAACTCCAACTCTCTTTGGCCTCCTCCGCAAGTTTGTCTGCTGCTATCTCAGCAGCGCGCTTCGCGTTTGGAGGTGCGGCGTGTGCCTCTGCTAGCTACAGGTCCATACGGGATGAGGTCTAGGTCTAGGTATATTTACATGCTTATGTGCGTACATATCCATATATATGTGTGTGTACGTACACGTATGTTTGTCTATGGGTTTATGTACGTATGTACTTGCAGATGTGTGTATGTATATAGATATATATGTACACACATGATGTGTTTTGTTTCATATGCATGGTTCGAGTTCGAAGGTAAGAAACACTTCAGCGTCATGTAGGGACCTAAAACCATTGAAAAGAGGCTTTCGGTATAGGATGCTATGTTCACACGAGCATCACAAGAGAAGACGGCCGGGTGACTATATAGGCTTCCTCGTTGAGCTTCTAAAGCTGACAACTGGGAGTTTCCCTAAATGGGGGGGCCCCAAATAGACTCCAAAATGCTATGCTCCTTATTCTTGGGACCCCCCCAAAATGGTACTCCCCAATGTTGGGAAATCACTAAACCCTAAACCTCAAATACCCCTATTAACCCCTTTGGGGGTACCACAGTTTCCCTTAGGGTTTGGGAAACCCTCCACTCACCATCTGAGCTATAGTCTAAACTCCTAGTATCCCCCTTAATAAACCCTATAGTAGTCCCCTATATAACCCCCTACATTACCCCTTTCTAAGGAGTTTACGTAGATTAAAGCTCATCTGAGTCCAGCGGCTTTCACCACCGCCTCTGCGGAGGCGCGCGAAGCATCACTCCTCTTCAGGGTTGAGGTTTAACTTACTTGTGGTTTAGGGCTTTAGGGCTTTAG
>CAJNIZ010047366.1:0-16717 GCA_905231905.1 Symbiodinium pilosum | reverse complement strand
AAGCCCTAAACCCTAAACTCGACTATGAAACTCCAGACTCCAGAGTTACTAGTGGTCCTGTCCTCAAGTCCTGATCCATACAGTAATCCTAGTCATGCCCAGTCCCGTGACCCTCCAAGTAGGGCATGCGGTCCCCAATACTCCTCAGGCACAAGGGTTGTGCGGCTAAGTATGCACTATAATTAAACTCAACAGAACCAGCAACAGATCTACCTCATGTACTGGATGATGGTCCTGGCAGAAGTAGATTGCTCCATCATGCTCAACTTAGTCAAAAGCAATAACTGGAAAACCCACAGTGACCCTGAATTACCAACACCTCCTATGTAGTTCCTGTTTGGGTGGTCCATTTATTACGAAGCTATTTCGGAGCCCTTCCGGCCAGCCTTCACAATAGGCTTCTCAACACACCTCGGCGTCCAACCCGGTTTAGCGTTTAGGGTTTGTGCCCAAAACCTAAAACCCTAAAACAAGAGAATCATATCAATCTCTATCCCCAAGCACGCCAACTCATTGCAAACGCATGAAGCCCAAACATCGAAATCCCTCTGTGATATAGTGGCACCCCCCAAGCGCCCCTGCACCCCGAACCCTCAAACCGAAACCCTCAACCCTAAATTTTAAACTTCCCCCGAATGAACCTACTCTCGGCATCTGACAGCCTTCGAACACACAAGAGCACTTTCCTTGTAAGCACACAAAGCATTCAGAGCCAACTATTTGGGGCCCAAGTTCAGAGCACTCTTCAAAACCCCAAGCGAACATGATTCAGGGGTTAATGTGTAGGCTTGCTGCATCCTAAACTGCGGAGCCGTCAGCGAAGGAGATACAACTCGGAACGAGAAATGGAAACGGCGCAGTGTTTACCTGAGCACCTTCAAAACACCCGGCAGCTTTGCCCCAAGAAGAGCTTCAATGAACCTTCCGCAAAATTGCCAGCTTCGGCTGTCTAAGATGAACTATGCCGGAAGGTGTCTGAGGTGGCAGGGTCCTGTAGAACTCAAAGGGCTCAGAGAGATGAATCTCAGGTATTCTACGCATTTCTAGCTGAATCCGGGCATGCAAGCTAATATGTCGCCATGCCTCCAAGTCTGCATGCCCCTGATATACCTTCAATATTAAAGAAAATGATGAGAATCACAAGGAGTTCCATCGGCTCAGAGTTTATAGGGTTTACGAGCAGTCGGTAGGCTCAGAGTTTAGAGGGCTTTGGAGCAACCAGTAGAGTTGCAAGTTTCTCCGAATTAGGACGGAGTGTTCCAGCATTGGGTGCCGGAGACACCTGATTTGAAAAGGATGTCGGCTCCTTGTTATCTCTGAGCCCAAGTCCGCGCCTGAAACCCTAAGCCATCCAGACTGTAGGCCCTAAACCCTAAACCCTGAATCAGGCTCAAAGCGGCGCTGACCTGGTATTGCTAGTCTACTTAACTGAGAAACCGCAAGGTCAGTCATCTAATTGCTAAGATGATGCAACACATGTCCAACATGAGGAAGGTTCCCCTAAAATACGGGCACCCCCGATATAGACCGCAAAATACGATCATCCTTCTTATAAGAATGCCCCCAAAAGTTGGGTCAATCCCCCACCCAGTAATGGGTACTACACGGGACCATTGCTAGTATATGAAGGCCTGATGCATTCCATATTAAGGAGCTATTACTACAAGCGGCATTGACCTAACCCCAAGAGTACCCCTGATTTGGGGAAACCCCCATGACTTCGGACAATGCTGAATCTAGCCTTAGCCAAACGGATTATCCCAGAATTTGAGGCCCAGCTCGTTCGACTGATACTGCTTCAGCATCTCCATGTAGGGCGAGCACCTGGATATCACTGTCTCGGCTCGGGCTTGAGGTCTTGTAGGACTTACGGTTGTAGGGTTTGTAGGATTTAGGGTTTTAGGGTTTAGGTGGTTTTAGTGCTTTGGGGATTTGGGGCTAAGCATTCAGCACCATACCCCTTCTTTCAATAATTACTAACTTGTTGCACAGTCTCGGGGTTTGGTAGCACTCCCGAGGAAAAATAGATAGTTTTCCATAATTAGGGGTACCCTTTTGGGGCCCCCCATCATGAGGATTATAATTTATGATGCATGTTGTTCTGTATTGGGGCTCCCTTGAATACGCACAGTACCATACTTTTCTGGAATTGTCACAAGAAAAAACAATCTCTCCGGGCATTGTGGACAAGAGGTCTGCTTGAAAAACAGCTCTTGTCTCAGCCCACCACTTACCATGGCCCGGCAAACCAGCAACGTCCTGTAGCCACATGCTACGAATCCATAATCAACAAATTAAACCTGAACCAACAACCCTAAACCCGCAACTGCCTCGACCCTTCACTAACAAACCCCAAACCCGAACTGTAATTTGACCTGGCTCAACACGTCTTGTTCTTCGAAATCATAAAGGGATATGGTAGTTTCCAGACGCGGCGGGACCCTGATCTACAATTCTTACCACGCTAATCCTTATTGTAGAGACCTGGAAACACTGACCTATACTTTTGGAAACACCCACAAGTGAAGCGTATGTAGCAGCCAGCTCTGCAGAGCATTAAAGATGAGATAGCGCTTTGGTGTCTATTGGACCACAGCTACGGTACACAAGGATTATAAGGAGCAGTGTTGGCAATTATCCAGGCTGCTACTTCAAAGATTTCCTCCGTGGGCACCAATTAGCAACATGTTCTTGGAGCTCCCTTTTAAAATTGGACGACCATCCCTCATATCTCACAGTTGCTCATGTTCATCTCAAGTGCGTTCCCTGAACTTGCCTTGAACCCTAAACCTTATAGCAGGGAAGGTTACTATCCGCACGCTCCATTGAGGTCCAACAAGGAGGGAGAGAGAGAGAGAGAGAGAGAGAGAGCGAGAGAGAGACAGAGAGAGCAGTGCTTGACTTGAAGCGGTTTAGGATTTAGGCTTCACAGCCGGACATACTAGGCGTTTGTCAATATACTTAAAAACATGTTGCTCCAAGTAATCTGAGCCAGCTGAACATTCAAACCTGTTTGAAACCAAGTCTGGAGGCCCTATGGCCCCTATCCGAAACTAATTAGGCTTTAGGGTTTAGGGTACAGTAAGACCTGAACCCTAAACTTAGAGTGTACATTTTTTGGCTCATCAGACTCCAGGCTTCATATTCAAGATTTTTCGGCTTAACAGGCTTGGAGCTGAGCGTCTGGGCTCTAGGCTACCCTCCCTCAAGCTAACATGGAACTCGATATAGGCCACTGCAAGACTTCCTAAATCTTCGTATGGGATACGAGCATATAGTATATAGGGATTGTATAGGGATTGCATTCCCTTTGGGCTTCCATGTTAGCTTGCCAAGAGTGTAAACTTTTTTTGGGTTTAGGAGACCCTCAATCCGAAGCCTTGACAACTTACGTGACATTCATTCGAGTGGCGGCTCGTTGTTTTCAAGACAATCCTCAGCTGCCATCAGCATCCCAGACGTATTTCTGAAAGGCCGAGAAAGCATAAACGTCTGCCCATGTTTATACCCTAGGCGTCCGCCACCTTGATGATTGGTGGGAGGCTCAGTCCTGTTTGACTGGTGGACGCAGATTTTCCTTGTTCTACTTTCAGCTGGTAGGCTCCGACCTGTTCAGATGAGTAACCTATGCCGACCACATATGCAGAACACATCAGGTGCAGCTTGAAAACTTCGCCAAGAAGAACAATGCTCGTGAAACACCGTAAAGCGCCCACCAAACACCGGGAAACCCGCCCAGAAAACCATGAACACACCTAAAACACTCTAAAACCTACCAGGCCTGAAAGCAAGCTGGAAGCTTGTGCTTAAACTGGTGGATTGGAGCCCTAGGGTATATATTAATTATCTATGTATGTATGTATGTATGTATGTATGTATGCATGTATGTATACATATGCATATACATATATACAGGGCTGATAGTGATTGGAGTTTAGGTTGCAAGCCTCGATGACCTAAATCCCAAACCCTAAGCCCTAAACCGTAAGTCCTTAACCCTCTAAACCCAATGCGGCAAGAGATGTTGAGGTTTCCCAAAGTGGTGATGCCGAGGGGTACGCTGGAAACCTTTAGGAGCCCCCCACCCCCCACTAAAAATCATTCGGAACAATAATGGAAGACCTTGTGAGGAGCTCCGATTTAGCTTCGGGGCTCTACATAGGATATTCGCTTGAAGATTCCAGAGGACTGATTTTTGAGACCCGTCTGGCAAAAAACAAACTAACAAACTCAAACCCAAACCTTGCACCCTAAACCGAAAACCCGTCCACAATCAGCCACGCGTCGACCGCTCGCTTGCCACCTTGGCAAAGGATCCTATGCTGCCCGCACACCAACAGAGCTCCAAAGAAGGCAAACATGAATACTCCTAAATCCCAAACCCTATAACCCAGACCCGTAATTAATGAACCCCCTCCCCTTAATAGGGATTATAATAGGGATCCTAATATTAAGGCCCTTAAAAGGAGGGTGGGCTTATTAATGAGGGGTCTACATTACCCTAAACAACCCTCAGTTCAAGTTTATTTGGGGGAGGGGGCTCTTGGGATGCCGTGCACTGCTCATGCTGACCTTATTACGTCCTACGAAGTCCCTGGCGCCAAAGCAAGGGCCTGGCAAAAGCTTCGGGTTCCAGCATACTCCAAGCTCATTTAGGAATTTCCACAAATGCGGGGTCCCAATATACCCAAATATTTCGAATATCTTGAGCATACGACTTGCCCCACAAAAAAACACACACCCGCCGCTAAGAGTTGGAAACTCCAACTTTTCTTAGTCAAACGATGTGAGGGTCAATCACGAGAGGGCTCCATGGAAAGGACAAGCAAATGAAGCCCGGGAAAAGCAAGAAGTTTACGGTTTCGGGTTTAGGGTTACCCTCTCATCATGGAGCATGGAGACTGGGGTATGTGATAGTTTTTAGGGCTCAAAGCTTAGGGTTTCCGAAAATGTAGGAATTGGAGATGTTCTGGTTAAGGGTTTAAATTATAGGGTTGATGCAAAGGTTCAGGGCTTTGATTGGCGGTATTCAGGGTTAGTTTTGGTGAACGGGTTTAGAGTTGCCCGGCTTTATGGCCTCAAACTAGACCTTAAATCCGAAGCCCTAAGCCCTAAAATCCTAAACCCAACCCATAAATCCTAAACCCTAAGCCCTGCAATCCTACAAGATAAAAGGTCATTCCTAAACCGAAGCACTAAGCCTTAAACCCTGGGGTGTACAGAAAAAGCCACAGAGTCGGAGGAAGCGAACAAGATAAGTCATACCCCACACCCTAAGGCCTAAGGGTCCATGTACCCATAATTATTAAGTTCCCTCTGAATGTGCAGGGATTTTAATCTAAATTTTAGTGTTTAAAGTACCCAGGTAATGATGTGCCAACTGCTTGCCTTCTGTACGGACCCTAAACCCTAAACATAAGTAGGGTTTAGGGTAAGGTTTAGGCTTTAGGGTTTGAAGTTTTGAGGCTTACGCATGCCTTGGAGATTCTGGTTATTAGGCCGGAATGGAGGAATGGATGCCTATAGTAGCCTCTGTATCATCCCACATACTAATGGTAGTTTCCCTCTTGGCTTCCATCATTTCATTACCTACTAACCAACCTACGCCCTAAAGCCTAATTAAACCTGAAAATCCTATGGTAGCTTCTGTCGTCTCTGCTATTCCCTGCTCACAAAAAAGCAGGCAAACACTTCAGCTCTACAGCTGCGCAATCTAGGGCTTATGGTTCAGGGCTTTGGGTTTTGGGGTCTTTGGGTGTGCCGGTATCCCGACGAGCGCCAGATGCCATTGGTTCCGCTCTCCATTCCTTACCCACCTCAACCTCGAACCTCAAACTAGCTAGTTGGCCTGAACCCTGGACCCTAAGCCCTACACTAACTATTGCAAACTAGCAGGGAGTTGGATCTAAGATTCGCAAGTGCACATGATTAGAAGAAAGCTTACACCGACGCTGCCTTCCGCTTTTGAATTTCGGAATGATATGGGGACTAGGATTCACGGGCTTATGGTGCAGGGTGTTTAGGGGGTAGGGTTGGGGAGAAGGGGGTTTAGGGTTTGTAGGGGGATGAAATAAAGATTATTGGGGCTCGGGGTAGCGGCTCAATACTACTGGAATCAAGTGGATCATGATGTGGAAACTGTTTGTGGGTTTGGGGGTTAGAGATGCGGGGTTCGGGCATAGTGTTTTCAGGGGTAGTATATTCTATTACATTATATATCTAATAGCCCACGCTAGGTACAACTTCCACCTTTTGGAACCCCAATTTCTCCCCGTAAACCTACATCCTTAACCCTAAATCCAAGCTCACGTTTGCATTTTTTCCTGGAAAGCCCGCTCCGGCACACCTCGCGAACCTGTTAAAGTGCGAATCTGCCAGTGTACGTGCATTGTCCGGCGAACTCAACACCCCAACAAAAGGCTGTAGGGCTTACTAGGATAGGTTTGAGGGCCCTATAGACATTAAATTGTTTTGGCGTTAAACGGGTTATATAGGAATTCTACGGGTAACAAGAATTACTATACAAATTGTTCATCAAACCTACTCCTGTGTAGGGAACCAAAACCTGCAAGGTCCTTTGGGAGATGATCTCTGCACCTGTTTTGTTTAATTTGATTTCGCCAAGAGCAGCGCCGTACATAGGTCTGTAGAAATGCCTTACAATCACTCCCTGTGTTCCCTGGAGAAAATCATGTCGTAATTGCAGAAATAAGCCATACCCAGAAAAGTACAAAACGGACCTCAAGGGTGAACCCTGGACGGAACAGTGCAGTAGTTGTTGTATGAACAGCGTAGTCAGAGTTCAGCTTTGAAAAAGTGGTCTCCAAGATTTGGAGCCTTCCTTCTGGAGGGGATTACTAGGGGATGCGTATTTTCGGTCCCCCATGCCAGCAGTTGCTTTTCCTACCCTTGATGCAAAACATGCTTGATGCTAGTGAATGACCCTACATACCTAGACCCCCAGACATAACCCCAAACCCGATAAAGTCTGTAGGACTTACGGCAGTTCAGAACGCGTCAGTTCGCGCAAGGCGTTGTCCATAGAGAGCAAGACGTGGTCTAGGTATGTAACTGGGTCCCCGAACTATGCCAAACCGTTGCCTTTTTAATTTTTGGCCATAATTTTTCAGTTTTGCGACATGTTTTCCTGCTTTTGAACCTCATACATGCTGAACCCTAAGCCGTGGACAGTGAGGATCAAGGGATGGGGTGTCGGGTTTAGCTGGGAGTGCTGGGCCCCAGATGAGCCATTGTCTAAACTCCGAGTATCCTCCTGAATAACTCCTATAGTAGATAATCACCTCTATAAGCCCCACTGAGAATTTTAGATTATAGCTTAGATAGGGGTATGACGTAAGGCCTCTACAGCAGCCAAAACCGTCCTTTTTCTGCACTGTTCCATGCTCCGACTTTTCTGGGTTGCTGTTAAGGAACTTAAATTAAGTTACCATAATGGGTATATATAGTAAATGATATGGTTCCCCCAATATAGTAAACTTAAATTAAGGTCCTTAACAGCAAATCAGTTTTTGAGAGCACAGGTGACCGCTCCAAAGCTCCTTGTGGGTTTCTAGGCCTTTCAGCTGGAAAGTGGGGGTTAGGGTTTATCCCCCTTATGAGGATAGAATATGGGGTATATGGGGATCTTATTATAAATATACCGAAAGCCATATTCTATCTACTTAAGGGGGACTATAGGTTCTAGGGTTTTGTGTTGAGGGTCTGCTGCCTCTCTGGGATAGCGAAAGTTGGAGCACCGGCTCGCCGAAGCACACCCACCGCGGCGCAACTGACTTGCGCTTGCATTCACGGCATCTGAAGCCCTGTTTGCACACATATTTTTGACCAAGCCCAGGAACTGAATCTCTCGTTTATTGGGACCAAATCTCCGCATATTTGGACCAAATACAGGAGGGGAGTTTCCAATGGGGGCAGTAGATACAAAGGGTATATGGCGGCTTTATGAGGGCCATGCCGAGTTAAATACGCGGTCATAGGCATCCGCGCTCCACGTTCCCAGGTCCCCCCGCCAAGAGTATGGTCATCTAAGGATGAGGCCACATCTATAAGCCCCACGAAGCCCTGAACCCTCTTCAGGCCACAGGAACACAGGGGGGGGTACCTTTTTTAAACCCTCAATAAAGCTCTACAACATCTTGACAAACCCTGTAAAAACCCTTCAGATTATGTAGGGTACCCTGAAGTTAATGTAGACGCCTGATTAATGAACCCCCTCCTTTTAAGAGCCTTGATAGTAGTATTCTATTAAGGCTTACTAAGCGAAGGGGGGCCTTATTCCTCAGGGGTCTAGGGTATGGACGGTTTGCCAAAAACCGCAGATAAGGACGATCCCTGTCATGCGCTGCAGTCAGCTATTCAAAGGAACCTCTTGCAGTCTCAACAATCTCAGGTGCCCTAAACCCTCAACCCTACATGGAACCCAAGAATAGGTGACATAGTGGCATAAAGATTTAAGCTGTCAAGAAGAACATATTTCTACGTACTTTGGGGCCCAGGTAAACATGAAAACAAGCTCAGAATCCACTCTTTCTGTTTCTTACTAAGTAAGAACCCTGAAACGGAAGCCATGAGCACGCCCCACATGAGCGCGCCCCCACACAAAAAAGTTTAGGCTTTAGGGCTTTAGGACTTTGGGCTTAAGGTTTAGGATTTAGGGTTTACGTTTATGCTTTAGCATGCTTTAGAAACTCATTGCGAATCCTAAATCGTAAAACCTGAATCCAAACCCCTAAGAGCCCTGAGTCCTAAATCTACATCTTAAAGCCGAACCTCTAAGCCCAAAATCCTAATCCGTAAACCCTATAAACCCTACTGCGTCCTTTGGCTTTCGAAGTCTCATCTGCCCATAAGGGCCCAAGGGCTCAAGCATCATGGTCTTTAGGGTTTAGGGTTTAGGGTACCATAATCTGCATGGTCCTTTGGGTAGATTTGCGTTTTGGGTGCCTAAAGCCATCATGTTTTGGTCCTTGGACACTCGCGTCGCGTTAAAAATCTACTACCTCGCGTTTCCAGCAGGAACAGGGGAAATGGATCTCGACTGGCTCGAACAGTGATTAATTATAGGGATATTGGAGCAAGACTTTACGCTTTCGGCACCTATATAATTACCGACACAAGAGACTCAAATGCAAAATGCTGGGAAGATGAACTTGAAACTGGATTTATGTGGAAGTCAGTTTGTCGAATTAAGTACTGGAAGGTCTTAACAAATGTTGCTATGATGTCGATTCCGCACTACCCTACACTAGAATTCTGCAGCACTCTTGGACGCTATACCCTACACCCTAAACCCGCAACTAAGGCCCTTTTACATCACCAGGGTTTGTTACGATCATATGTCAGACCGACCCCAGGTCTGGGGTTTAGGGCTTAAGGCTTCGGGCTTGGGGTTCAATTTTGCACTCGCTTTGGTGAAGAGACGTTGAATAATGTGTCTCGGCCGCCGCTTATTCAATTTCAGGCCATTGTTGGGAAGACCTTGAATAATGTTTTGGTTTTGGGGCCCTAAGAAAAGAGGCATGCTGCAAATTTTGTGGCCCCAAGAACAGCATTGTAGCCGGCAGCCTTTTCTTCAATCCTTTCTCAGCTCAGCCCTCGGAGATATCCAGAATCCAAATACTTACCAAATCTTGAAGGCGAAAACAATTAGTTGTATTAACAACACTTTCGAAGTCAGAAGAATTCTCGAACAAGACCATCTCTTTTGCAATCAATCCCCAGAACCCTCAGAATTGCGGGAGGTTCTGAAGCTGTTCTTGGGGCCGCCTGATTTCTACTTTTCTGGACCCCCTATAGTTAGAGGGAAAGGGGGGGGCCAAAGTTTAAACACTGTGCAACATCAAGCAACATTAATCTAGGGTTTACATTTTAGGGTTCAGGGCTTGGTTTCAGGTTGGGGCCTTTTCCAAATCAAGCTAAAGCCCGAAGTACTATGCCAGAATCCACCCCTTCTTGCCCTGCTAAACAGCAGAAGGTCTCTTGCGTAGAAACATCACGATGCTGCCAGAGGCATCGTTCAAAAGAAGAGGCATAGGTAGCTCAAGGGCATAAATGAGTATGTAGAGTTTAGGGTTTAAGGCGTAGAGTATACGCTTTGTAGAGTTTTGTGGGCAGAAGCTGAGGGTGGAAGGAAAGAAAGCATCGGTCTCAGCGTATAAAATGAAGCAACAAAAAATCTCTGGCAAAGCCCCTCCCACCAAGGGGTCAGGCAAAAAAAACAAACAAACAATAACTCAATTATAGCTTCTGTCCCCCATGAGTCTTCTGGGTAATTACTATCGTAGATCGCACCCGTGTTTCGTAACATGCCTTCCCAGGCTCAGACCCTAAGCCCTAGACTTCCATTCCAGAAGCATGGAGCTTTCAAGCACGAGTGCGTCCTAAACCCTTAACCCTTAACCTAAACCCAAAACAAATGCTCGGAGTTCAGAGCACCCTTGGTTCCTGTTCAAACCTTAAACAAATGCTCGGAGTTTAGAGCTCCCTTGGTTCCTATTCAGGTTGAGGGTTTAGACTCTGGGGTAGCAGAGGGTCTATACCCTTAACCCTTAACCCAAAACCCTAAAACCCTAAACCCAGCCTTAAGTGGCTCTAAGCATCACCAAATGGCCTGAATCCAGGGGGAGCCTGGGAGGAGTAGCACCCCAAGCCCTAAATCCTGATCGCATGAGGCGTTTAGGGTTTAGGGATTAGGGTTTAGGGATTAGGGTTCAGGGTTTAGGGTTCAGGGTTTAGGGTTCAGGGTTCATGTTTAGGGCCTAGGGTTTAAGGGTCTTAGGGTTTAGGGTGAGAGTGCACAGAATTCTTGGGGTTGAGCTCAGGTGGCCCCTCATCCCTGCAGCATCAAAATCGTTGAACATCATCCGCTGGAAACAAGGAGAGCTCAGGGCGTAGGAGGGTTTAGATCTGATGTGTGTGTATATATATATATAATTAGGAGCCTGATTGTCAAGAGGATGCTCGTTTTGAGAATGGTCAATGTTCTGGCAGCTTCTGCGAGGACTTGACAGTCCTGCCCGGACAGCTGTCTGTCATGCCCGTTACTTTTGGCGGCGGCCCTCTTCAGGTGTCATGGACGGCCAGGCGACACGGGTCTGACATAATCCTTGAACCCCAACCCCTACACTCTGTAACCTTTACAATAAGCCCGAAACCCTGGACCCTAAACCCTACAAACCCGAAACCCCAATTTCCCAAAAGCTTGAAACCCTAGACCCTAAACCCAATAGACCCTAAACCCCAATTTTCCCCAAAGCCTGAAACAAGCATACTTGTCGGGCCGTCCAAGTTCCGCATAGCCTTCGAACAGCTCAGGCTCTGCCGCCCAACCCGATAATGATGAGGTTTAGGGTTTAAGCTGGGGCTCCAAGTGGTAGTCCCCAAAAGAAGGGGACCCTACTATAGGCCCCAAAATACTATAGCCCTTACTATAGGGACCTCCCAAAAAGGTACCCCTAATTTGGGACAGTCTGTCCTAAACCCTAATCCCCCCCGGTATACTAAACTATAGTCCCCCTGAAGTAGATAGAATATGAAGTATATAGTGATCTCATTATAATATTCCAAAACCATATTCTATCTTCTTGAGGGGGAGTATAAACCCTAAACCTTAAATCCTAAACCCTAAACCCTAAACCCCTAAACCCTAAATCCCATAATCTTCCCAATTCAAGACTCCGCAGGATCTGAGCCGCCTGTCTATGCGGAGCCTTGCCGCGTAAATCAGGCGTGGAAAATGGCTGAGCCACAGGATGCCAGCGAAGTGAGAATTTAGGGTTTAGGGTTTAGGGTTCAGGGTATAGTAGTTTCCATTTTCTTTTCCATTATCCCCATATAACCCCAATATAACCTTAATATCACCCCAATACCTAAGCCCTAAAACCCTAAACCCTTTAACCCCTATAGAACCCATTATAGTAGTTTCCGTTTTCTTTTCCATTATCCCCATATAACCCCAATACAGGGTTTAGGGTTCAGGGTTTAGGGATCCAGAAACTCGCGCCACGAAATCCCTAAAACATACCTCCCCCCGAGCCCCATAGACCCTCAACCCATGCTCAATCCCACATACATCTCCTTGAACCTTGAATTTAGGTTTCAGGGTTCAGGCTTTATAGGGTTCAGGGCTTCGGGAACCCTAAATCCTAGAGTCTTTCCTCTTGTAGAAACCCATACCCCAAGGGAGGCTACAATTTTACAGTCTTGGGACTATAGATAAGCAATACTCATCTGTTTCCAAATTTCGAGAGGCCATAGCGACCCTAAGGGCTAACACACGGTTTAAATTTTCAGGGTTTAGGGCCGAAGCTGTGAGATCCGTGTGTGTTTAGGGTTCCCTAGACCCTGCACCTTCGAAATCCTCATCTGCCAGGTTGTCAACACTGTTGCCGTTTTTGGGTGCCCTCTTACTGGGGGCCGTATCATACTAAGGGCCACACCAAAAAACACGGTTGCCATATAATGGACACTACGCCCTACGACTCTACCATGCGAAGGGTCTGAAAGCCTACGTGAAGAATGGTAGGGGGGAAAAAGCGGCGACCCATGTAAAACAAACACCAGGGCTTCTTCGCCCAAGAAGCACGACCTTCCAATGCCAAGTGGAAAGCCTGGAAACCCTAAGCCCTAGACCCTGAACCCTAAACCCCCTAAACCCTAAACCCATAAATCCTAAAACCCTTAACCCCTAAACCCTAAACCCTAAACCCCGCGCAGACACGTGCCCTGCATCCCTTGGAACCCTAAGGGCCACCTGGGTTTAGGGCTTAGGGGCTTCACAAACCCCCGATATGTCATCAATGCTCTTTGTTTGAGTACTGCTGATTCTGGATACAAATTGTCGATAGAATCAAGGACTCCCATAAAACTGAAAAGATGGGTTGCTTGAGCAACTTCACGAAACAGGGCTTTCAAAATCTGCTACCTTGAGCAATTAAAAGCAGCCCTCTAACAACTCGAAACCCTAAACCCTTAACCCTATAAGACACCCTTTCAACCAACCTCTCAAGCCTCACACTTACGATAGGCCTACACCCGAGATCCCCTCAAGACCGAATAGCCTCAAACTTCGGCCCTCGGCTTAGGGTTTAGGGTTTGGGGCTTGTGGTTTGAGGTTCAGGTCTGGGTTATCCGAACCCCAAGGGTCCCCCGTTATTGTGCTTAGTGGTGCTTATCTTGGTATAGTTGATAAAAAAAATAAGTTAAGAATAAAATAAGGAGAACCGGAGGGGGTTGTATCGGGGGGATGGTCAGGGAATCGCGCAGGGTAAAACCTAAACCCATGTTGTTGAACCCGTTACCCTTTCCTAAATCCAGGCACCTATAGTCCCCCTTAAGTAGCTAGAATATGGGGTATATGGGGATATTATAAGATACCCGAAGCCATATTCTATCTACTAAAGGGGGACTATAACCCTAAATCCTCCGGCGCCCTACATCCAACATCAACAACTGTGTTGGCATCTGCGCGTCTCATGAAGTAACAGAGCCAACGGCTTAATGAGATTGGGGGGAGGGACTCTTTGCGAAGTGCCTATCTAAACTGATAGCTGGGGCTAAGGTTTGGGGTTTCAAGTAAACCTAGACCCCCGAAAGCCCCGAATAACAGCTTTGAATCGCCAAGTAACCCTAAACCCTTCATTCTACATCCTAAACCCTAAACCCCTTCAATGGCCGGAGCTTGGGAAATCCAATCAAGCCCTTCAGCCTCTTTGTCCGGACCCAAAAAAACCAAACCGATTGTTTGCTCCAGTTCCTGATGGCAGAGCCCTGGCCCCGGGTGGGATCTGAAAATCTGATCCCTGAGAGTGGGGAAGTATACAGGAACTTTAAAGAGGTTACTACGGGTCTATAAGAGGGATCTAGGGTTTTAGATCCTCCCAAGGGTCTGAGAAACATGTTAAATTGCAGGACCGCTCAACATGAATTCGGCCCTGCCAGGCTTCTTGGACGAGAGGCTGAGATTTGGGTAAGTAATGTTTTTTTTGGTGGTTGAACCTAGTAAGATAATATTCCTTATATAAAAATACTATACCCCAAAAGGAGGATGTGATCTTACTATATTGGGTACCGTAGTATCCCCCAAATAAGTACTACTCATTTGGGTTCAAGTTCCGGGTTTCCATCAACCAAACCGTTACCTAGTTCGTATCAGTCCGGGGAATGCTTAGATGGCCGGTTGTCAGTTGGTGGCCCCCTTCTATGGGGTTTGCTGAGTATTCAGGGTTTTGCTATACAAGGAACCCGAAAGGGGACCTCCCATTCTCATATGCTTCTCTGTTCTGATGTGGAGCTTGGGGAAATTTCGCTTGGATCCAGCGCCTTTTCCTGCACGTTGTGCTCGCAACTGCCGAGTGGCCTAAAGACTCTTATTCATTACGAAGCACCAGTGTTACCTGAAATCTTTCTTGCTCCCCGGCACCCCTGAGTGTGCAGGGGCGCCATTTCTAGATGTCCACTCCTGCCGTCGCATTCCCTACACCCTAATCCCTATTCCCTAAGCCCTGAACCCAAAGCCCTATTCCCTATAGACCCTAACCCCCAAAGCCCTACACCCTAAACCCAATGCCGTAATCGCAAGCTTCAGTCTCAATGGCATCCAATGAGCTTTCTCGGCTAACGTTATGTTCACCCTACACACTCTAGAGATGCAAGGTTTAGGGTCGAGGGTTTTAGGATGTTTTAGGTAGGTCTAGGGTTTAGGGTTTAGGGTTTTAGGATGTTTTGGGTAGGTCTAGGGTTTAGGGTAAGAGCCTGATTTAAGCTTTACGAAGCCCCTGGGGAGCCAGGTCTGGAAAGAATGCCTAGATTGGTTCTTAAAGTCTGCAAATGATACCTACATTGGGCTATGTGGTTCCCAAGGGTAAAACAATCGGAATGGAAGTTGGGAAGGGGTCCATGTTCTTCATACTCCTCCTAACTTTAGCACCTCTTAAGCTCTGACTCTACTGCAGTCACTCGAAAGTTTACCGAAGGCAACAGCATCTGAAAAGTGTCCGCGTGCAACCCTGAAACTGAAACCAAGCACGGGTCCTTACACGACCCGAGGGCTTCTCAACACTACTGCGAATACTACGTTGTGGGTACCTAGGCTTTGGGTTTGGGATTTAGAGGTTTAGGGTTTGGGAGGGATTGGGGTAATCGCAGAGGCCTTGCTCTTGGTAACTTTCTATTCAGCAGAGCTCTGGGGTAAGGCAGAAGCCTGGTTCAACCCGGGCACCGCTCTTCTCAGCTGTAAAAACTTACGCTAAAAAATCATAGCTTGCCAAAAATGAGGGAGCGCTTCAAGGACCTTTCCCGGTTAAAGTGTTTAGGGTAGACTGACGTTCGAGACTAGGGTTTAGAGTTTGGGACTACCTTTCTTGGGCCCCTCATTCTTGGAAACCGCCATGTGGGTCTGAACAAAATTCGGAGCGGAATTGCCCGACCATACCCGCTTTTCTTGCACAAATCAGCCGAAGTTTCCTGTTACGACCCTCAACCCCAAACCCTAAGCCCTCAACCTACCAAAAACCCAAACTGTCCGGGTATCTTCTCAGCAGGTAGACAAATTTCTAGGTAGCTAAATAAGAACCCAAATAGGCGCCAAGGTTTCGAGAGTGTTCAAAAATGGGGGCTCCCATCATACTGTAATCCGCTTATGGGGACCCCCCAAAAAGAGATCCCTAATGTTTTGTTATCCCCTCATGGATACCTGGGAAGCCCTGAGTTCAGAGCATGGCGTCTAGCATGTTTGTTGCGGATTTACAAGCCTTTAGCATTTAGGGTTTAGGGTTTGGGGTTTAGGGCTCTAGGATCAGCGCGCTGAGTTTGCGAGGCTTACATGCACCCTAGAAGTAGGCAAGATATTGGCCCAAAGCAGCCATTAAACACGAGCTTATTATGTTGACTCTACATACTAAGGAGGTTGCCCTAAATCCTAAGCCCTAAACCCCTAAACCCTAAAGTAGCGCGCCTCTTATTCAATCCCGTGGCGTTTAGGAGTCATATTGTGTAGGCTTTTTCTGTTCTTCTGGCAATGCATGATTCACCTGCCCTGCTGCCTGAACTGATTCGAGGCTTAGAGGGTTTAGGGTTAAGGCTTGCCTCGATGAACACGTGTCTGTCGTACGTAAACCCATATGAGTAGTGTTTTTTGGTGGTTGAACCTAGTAAGATAATATTCCTCATATAGAATACTATACCCCAAAAGGAGGATATAATCTTACCTTACTCTATAATGGGTACCATAGTATCCCCAAATAAAATACTACTCATATGAGCGATGATCTGAAGGTCCTTTGGGAAATGAGCTGGGGTTCCTGTAGGCCTCATGGGAAAATGCAGGAAAATCCTGATCTTCCATAGTGACAAATCTGGGACAAGGAATCTGATCAACTATCATATGCGTAAGATCTCCCCCAAACAAACATGGAAATCCATATGCGGCCCCTTTGGGCTTCCATGCTAGTTTGGGCGAAGGGAATCTCTGTCTCTTTCTCTGTCTGTGTGTGTCTCTCTCTCTCTCACCCGAAACCCTCTCTCTCGAACCCTAAAACCTTAACCCTCAAACCTAAACCCTACACCCCTCTTTCTCTAACCCTAGACCCTTAACCCTCAGACCTAAACCCTAAACCCTCTCTCTCTAGCCCTAGACCCTTAAACCCTAAACCCTCTCTCTCCAACCCTCAACCCTGAACCCTAACACCTAAACCCTTCA
>CAJNIZ010047365.1:22094-36517 GCA_905231905.1 Symbiodinium pilosum | reverse complement strand
GCGATTATATAGGGGAGTAGTATAGGGGTTATTAAGGGGGATACCAGGAGCCTAGACTATGGCTCGCATGAGCTACTGTCAATAGTAGCTTGATTAAGGGACCCTCAGCAGTGGACATAGGGGTCCCTCTTGTAGTTTAGTATAGTCCCAAATCTAGTCCCTAATAAGGAACCCACGTCCATTAATCATCTAGGTAATATTGACCGTAGCTCCCATAGATCTGGGGGTGGGGGGGATTCAGAAAAGTATGGCCCCATTTGATTACCTCAGATACCAGAGGCTGCTGTAAAGTTCAATTCTCTCTCTCTCTCTCTCTCCCTCTTTAGCTAGAAAGTGGTAGCGGAAGCTATGGTGAAAGCGAGAAAGAGTGCGGCATAGACCGGTCGTGCAGTGGGTACCGATCCTCCATCTTAATGATTAATGGACCACTTCTAGGCCCCAAAGTGATTTTCAAAGTCTTTACCTGAAGAGCCAGATCCAAAGCAATCGCTTACTGGTTCTTGGTATGGAATGCACGGATATAATCCCCATATAACTCCTTTATCATATTTTCCCATATTCCCTACTCACTCTAAACCCTGAACCCTATAACATGTTCCCATATTCCCTGCCAACGACCAGCAAGTTCACTGTTAAACCTGCAGTTCCAATGCCTTCTCTCAAAATCATAACCAGTAAGCCATCAGTCCAGGACTTGAAGCCCCAAGGGATTTAGGATTTAAGCTTCAGGGCCCTAAACCCTAAATACCTAAACCATCAAGCCCACATAAACTTACCAGTACTTAGGGTACCCAAATTTCCTTTCCTTGAAAATTTTGAAAGTTTAAAAGGCAAAAAGCAAAGATGACACCCCCAAACCCTAAGTAATTCTAGTAAGCCCAGGGCGAAGCCAAGACCTTGGAGATGTGGGGTTCTCCCAATTCCTGAGCCACCTGCCATTCCGACTCTCTCATGTCAAGCTCCTATAGGATGAGCTGGGCAAGTGGACTTTCATTCTTACATGCCAATAGTGGAGAAAGTAATGGAAAATGGCAATGTCTCAACCTAAATCGCCCAACTTATAACGCGGTCATCTTCTGTAGACTCGAACAATCACTTTCTAGATGCCACTGGTCTTTCGAAATACCCTTACCTGGAGTCTTACGGTCTTGCCACCCCTTGACTCCAAACCGAAGAATCTGGAGGGGGCTCATCCAACACACCAAGGCTTGAACGAATGGTCTGGGGCTCAGGGGGCTGGGGACTAGAGTTAGGCTGGGGGGGACCTAATAGGGGGATGTACCTGGGTTGCTGCTCAGTAACTTAAGCTATCTTACTATGATTACGAAACCCTAGCATTTAATATATACCCATATTATGGTAACTTACCTTAAGCTCCTTACAAGCAACCCGGTTTAGTCCAGGGCTCAAGGGGGCTGGGGCATTTGCAGTGTTCAAAGAGGCGTGCAAGCCTAAATGTCGATTTTTGCAAGCGTTGGACCATCAGTTCTGTATTCGGCATAGGGACCTCTAAAATACGTTTTACCTTCGGGTTATTATAATCCCAATAACAAACCAAAATCATTTTTTTAGTGGGGTTCTGAGGCCGGCTTAGTTCCTACCATGATTGGCTTAGGGTTCAACGTTTAGGATAATTGGTAGCCAAAAAAAAGTAGGATTGATCTTAAAGAACTTGCAAGAGGATTTGCTCATGTTCTGAGACTATCCGGCTTTACAGGACACATCCCTGGAGTAGGGACAGCAATTAGAGCACGTGCTTGTTAATAGGCAATGGAGGAATGGATCCCTACACTATTTGTTTTAAGGTTTAGGAGACGATCACTGGGGCGAGGCCTACTCTGGTGAAGGTCGGGGAAGGCGAATTCAGAGGCAAGATGTGGAGGTGGGGTCGGCTGTCGCTGAGTGGCAATGCCATCTTCAAGATGAACAACGTGCTCCCCCTCCACGTCCCCCAAACCTCGACTGAATCGAGGTGCGGCAAGCTGAGCGAGTATGTCTATGCCGGGCTGGACAAAGCCACTGGGGAGCCCGTACTCAAAGGACTGGGCAAACTGCTCAAGCAGCTGGCGAAGGCCGAGGTGGTGAACAGCACATAGCTGCTAACCCTGAAAAAGCAGAAGTGCCACTTTCTTTTCCTTTGCTTCCAGTCCCAACTAGGAAGCAGCAAGAAGAGGATGTGAAGGTTTCGGCCTAGAACCTAAACCCGAAACTCTAAGCCCTAAACTATAAGCCCTAAACCCTACGCCCTAGACCCTAAGCTCTAAGCCCTAAGCCCCTAGCCCTAAACCCTAAAGCCATAGTTGCAGGTGACCAGCTTATGGAGGCTTGTGTGGGGCAAAAGGCTTAGGGGTATCCGGCTTAGGATTTAGGGTCTAGGGTTTTAGTGTATAGGGTTCGCGGTAAAGGGGTTTTGGGTCTAAAGGTTGTGGGCTTCTACACGTGCACATGTGAAGCCTTTCATTGCAGAAGGCGCCGGGTTCCTTCTTCTGGCAACTTAACTTGATTAAGTTCTTTGGCGGCAGCTTAAGAAAATTATGCTTGAAGCCCCAGACGCCCCATCCCACCTACTCCCTAACTCCTATGCCACCCTTTCGAGTTGAAAGTTAGAAGTATGAGCCCCCAGTTTTGACCCTCTGCTGTTGTAGGGCCCCTCGCAAGGGGATACGGTAGGTATATAGGCACCCCAGGCTTCTGGGTCCAGACTATGGGCCTAAACCCTAAGCCCCAAACTCTTATAGTCCCCCTTAAGTAGATAACACTTGGGGTATATGGGGATATTATTATATACCCAAAGCCATAATTAGTCTATCTACTTAAGGCGGATTATAACCCTTAACCCAAGACCCTAAAACCCTAAAACCCTAAAACCCATATTCCATCTACTTAAGGGGACTATAGGGTTTAGGGTGTGAGACTATCCTTAGACCGTAAAGCCCCAGCCTTGGATTTGGATGAGGAAGGCGCGGGACTGCAGCCAAATGTCATCTCCTACACAGAGGTCTTCAAAGCAGGTGCCATGATTCTGGCATGGGTCCCCTACCCCTTAGGTTCCCCCCTTTTGGGGTTTAGGGCTACCTGCCCGCAGCTCCCCCCCAAAAAATACACGTATGTAGTGATAACTCCGCTTAACTCGGGGGGAACCACCTGAACCCTACACCTTAAGCCTTGATCCCTGAACCCAAACTTTCGTGCCCAACACTGGCGTTGGCGCTTACGTTAGGTAAGCTTCAGAACGTAGGGTTTAGGGTTTGAGGGTTTAGCTGCTAAGATTCTTTTCCTAAATCCACGAAAGTGTGTGAACTTCGGATTAGGCCTGAGGCTTGGGGATTAAGATTCCGCGCTGAGAGTTGCTTCAGGGTTTCGGATTTTCGTAAGAATTTAGAGCTAAGACTCGTGGAGATGTTGAGACTCTCATAATATCCACGAAGCTCAGCCTCACCGCTCCTTGACGCGCAAGGCCCGTATCCACAAATCTTGGCCCAGACAACCCTTCAATGTAGAAGGCTGACATCTCCATCAGCAATTCTGCCCGACGTTGCAACTCTGAAAGCAGTGCAGAAGTCGGAAGAAGCAGCAATGTCATCCTATTTGTTCATATTGCCTCTGTGATGTCTAGTCTGCATGCCCAAAGAGACAAAGTTTCCTAATCGTACAAGCTCCTGGCCCTTAACCCCACCCTACCCTTCCGTGTTCGCTTGGGGAGTTCCATGTTCTCTCTGTGAAGCAGAAAACTCTGATTGTTCGACAGCTTTTGCGTCCAGGTCGTTTCATGGCTCGTATGGCAGTCATGTGATGCCCCACACTCCAAACCCTGAACCATAAACCCTAAACAGAGTCCCCAAGGAAAGATCCCGAGTCTTAGCTGAATTCTGGTCAACTTCTGCGCCCTAGAAGCCTACAGCAGACGTTCCAATCCATGAACCTAAGCCCTGAACCCTAAACCCTACACCCTAAGCCCTAAACCCTGAGCCCTAAACCCTAACCCCGGCCCAGGTCTCAGGACACCTTGAGCCTTCAACCCCACCTAAAAAAGCCTCCCAAAAGGGTTTTCGTTTAGAGGTTTAGGGTTCTTGACCCGCCAGGTGCCCAGTCCAGGACAAACAAAGCACCGGGTCTGCGGGAGTACCAGCTGTTTGCCAGGACTGTGGGGCTTCAGGGCTTTGAGGGGTCGAGGGTTTGATGGCTCAGGGCTGTTCCTGGAATGCTGAGGGCTTGAGGGTTCCGCGTTTAGGGCCTGAACCCAAAATCCTAAACCCTATTTCGCAGGGGCCCGAACTGGTGGAGTACATCCTCGGTGTAAAGCTTTGAAAGCTGAGTATAGCAGATGATGGTCGTCCTGCATGAACTTGTGTTCAGAACTCCAGGACCGATGGGGTCATAGCATACTTAGGCTCATTCATGTTGCTGTCCATCAGCATGGGCAATCTCGTGAATCTCATCTTGAAGTCTTCGGGCTCATGTAAAAGACCTCATCTGACCTCATCGTGGTTCACAAAGAAGCTGGTTCCAACATGGCCTTACTTTCGGCTGTCGAACTCCTACACTTTAGCCAGATGCTGGGACATGAGGGCTCAAGGCTCGAGGGTTGTAATCTTTGGGGTGCAACTCGTAGAGCTTGCTTGTGGCTTAGTGGGGTGGGGGAATAGGACATAGGGACGAGCACGGGGGCTGGTATAGGGATCAGTACCTGCAGTCCCCATGAAAGATGAAGGTAGCTCAGGGTACTTGGAGCTTGTCAGTATGTTGCCCGAGCAGAAATAACAACATGAAGGACGAGGCCGTTTTTTTCTGAGGACAGTCATCAAGTGATCATCACCTACTCACAAACCGTCATGCTGACTGTGGGGCTCCAAGAAGTATTGCAGAAATGATAACCCTAAACCCTAAACCCCGAAACCCCAAACCCTAAACACTAGATCCCGAAATCCTATTTACATCCGTCAGCCCCAAGCCGTACATGGTATTTTTCATACATACTTGTGGGCCATAACGTAGACCCCAAACAGTGTTTGGGGTTTAGGGTTTAGGATCTAGGGTTTAGGGGTTTAACACTATACTCCAGTCCTTCTACGCCTTCTCACGGCTCCAAAGAAAGGACCCAGACTTTCGACCGCCCGATCGCAGTTTCCATTTGAGCTTGCATGTTCTTTTGCATTTGACTCTCCATTATTGGGGCCCCTACGTTTGGAAACTCCTCCATCCCAAAAATCTCAGAATATCCCATTTCTATCCCTCTATAATCTCGTACAGCCCCTGAAAACCCTTTAAAAGGGACCCATGAACCAAAAAATCCCCCAAAACCCAAAACCCTCAACCCTAAACCCTAAGCCCTAAACCCGAAATAGCCCTACACCCTAGACGCTAAACCCTAAACCCTAAACTGCCCTAAACCCTAAAACACGCAAAAACCATCGGATCAGGATGCTCTCGGAGGGCGTGTGGCCCACAGTTGCCGGGGACCTCAGCGCCGTGGAGTTTACTGGGTTGCTGTTAAGNNGGTTTCCCCAATATAGTAGCCCTAAACCCTAAACCCTAAACCCCATTATGGGTTTCCCCAAAATAGTAACTTAATTTAAGTTCCTTAACAGCAACCCAGTTTACGCAGGCAGAAAGGCCATTGGTCTAAGCACCTCAGGGTTTCGGGTTTAGGGATTAGCCCAAAGGGTCCAAAGTACCAATATGGTACAAAGTATGGTTTCTGTAGTAGTAATTTCCCTTATGGTTTGGGTAAGTATTCCCCATATGGTTACTTAGGACCCTTTGGGTAGGGTGTAGGGTTTAGGGGTGTAGGGTTTAGGGTTTAGGGTTTAGGGGTTTAGGGTTTAAGGATACCCCGGGCAAGAAAAGCGACCTCACCCGACCTCACCTAAATGGTATGGCCTTAAATTGGGAATTGAAATTATTCTAAATACCCTGATTGGCTTTCGACCTGAGACATGATTATCAATATCATTGTCCTGTCAAAGGGGTAGCCCTAAACCCAAAATCCTAAAAACATAGCCCTTATGCTGCTTGCGACTTAGTAGACTCGAAAGTTTACTCGCCTCCCGTCATACACTCCGATCCACTCCCCAACTTCCTGAACACCCAAGGGGGATTAGGGTTTACGGCCAACACCCTAACAACAGTTATTCCCAGTACATCCCCCAAAGTAATAGGGTAACATTGCCTATTTGCCTATTAGGCGCGAGGTTGAGTGAGAAGGGGGTCAGGGTTCAATTCAGTTTGGGTGGACAGTGTATATGTTAGGAGACTAAGGCTAAGGGGTAAGGGTTGGCTTAGGGTGTCATACCCTTAACTCCAGCCCTACAGGACAGCCTGGCCCCCCGTGCTGCAGACATGCACATGTCACAAAGCTAGGGCTCTGTTAGTTCCCCTAGGACCGGGGAGTATTTGATGGGGCGCAGAAGTGTAGTTTTCATACACCCCCGCACAATATGAACCTCGTTCACTAGGGACAGAATTTCGGCAGACCTTCAGGTAACCTACAGCCCAAACCCTAAACCCTGAGCCTTCAGGTAACCTACAACTTCCTGCTCCAGTCGATGATTCGGTCCAATCCGAAGATGGAGAGGCGCAGAGAAGGTTTTTGTAAAGCCTCCTCAACACTGGGCCTGACATCCCTTAAGAGCTTATAGGCTATTCAGGGCTTGGGGTCTAGAGTTTAGAGTTTAGGGTTTGATTTTTTGGGTCTGGGTGGTTTTAACCCTAAACCCTAAACGGTAAGTCCATCTCCCATGATGGTCGGTCTGTCTCAGAAATAGTCATTCTAGCCCCTGAAGCCTATGCCTGTGCCATTATGATCACGCATCTTCTCTGAGAAGTCAGCCATTTTTCGACAGAAGAGGCACAAGCCGCAAAACATTTTAGAAAGCCAGAAAGATCTCAAGTAGAAGTACACGCCAGGATCTTCATGCCAGACCTACAACTTGAAGGAATATCATGCGCAACTCCTACAGCAAATTATGTCTCTCACTATAGGGTAGGTCTCACTTTTGATGTTGGGATTACTACATAGTCCCTAGTAACTGGCACATCGGGTTGAAACTTACCTTGCGACTCCGACAAGGCTATACGGATGATCGCTTCCCCGGAGAAGAATAGATTTGCTCCAGGTGTTCTGACACTTTTGAAGAAGAAATCTTTCTGCGGGGCTTGACCAAAACTTCCCAAATTTTACAACCTTAACCCTAAACTTTCAAGTGAGGCTCAAACATCCAACGATCCTGAGCCAGAAGCACTCTACAGCACTCCAAGGTCCTAACGATGGGCACAAAAACATTTTGAAAAGTCAAGCTTTTCTCTAAGAGTTGGTGCAGAAAAAAAGATGTAAATTGGTGGGTTGTATCCTTTCAACTCCACCAGAAGATCCCTTAAGACAGGTCAGCTACTTGGAGGGTCAGGGGGACTTAGTAAGTAGGTTAGTACCCCCTATAACCCAAATGATATCCCCAATTATCGTCATTATAAACCTACTTACTAAGTCCCCCTGACCCTAAACCCTAAACCTTAAACCCCAAACCCTACGCCCTAAACCCTAAACCAAACCCTAAACCCCAGCCTGCCTACTAAGTCCCCCATAAGACCCTCCAAGTGTCAGCCAAACTCTGCAGCAGTATGTCCGATACACAGACGACGGGTTGGAGGGGCAAGGCAGCAATGGCTCTTTTACTCTAACAAGTAGGTATGTGAACACATCTCGCGCAACCCCTTCAACCCATACACAAGCAGCAACCAGCAAAACCATAAATTTACACAAAAGAGAAAGCCGCCGATGTTGAACCGCTTTCCACGCGGCCACGGCCTCATCAGTCGCCCAGATGCGTGAGGCTATGAACCCTAAACCCTAAACCCTAAACCGACAACCCCTAAACCCTAAACCCCTAAACCCTAAACCCTAAAACACAGACAAAAACCATGGGCCCCTAATCTGCCAACCTGTTTCCTGGGCCCTAGCTGGGTGCCCTGAAGTGGGGTTGTAGAAAATTGTAGGGCCTACGGGTGTATAGGGACCGTAGGATTAAGGGCCCATACCATGGGCCTGTGGTTTAATCCTTAGACACACTCCCTGAGCCCTAAAGGCGAAAGCCCTAAGCTTGGAGGCTTAGAGCCTCTTGGGCAGGTGCCTACTTGTCCACATATCCAGGGTTTAGGGTTTAGGGTTCAGGGTTTAGGGTTTAGGGTTCAAGGTTTAGGGTTTAGGGTTTAGGGACCCTTATGCATTAGGAGGATCCCGCACCCTGGAATAGTGGTATAAGAGGAATATAAGAAGACCCTAATCTAGTCCTTATTATGCTTTATAGTCACTATTACTGGGTGGGGGGTCCACCCACCTAACTGATACACGCCGCTGCGCATACCAAAACTTCAGTTTTTACATTCTTTCGCCCTTTTGGCTCTAAGATTGTTGCCGGCCCTATAGGAGTTTGCAGCCTCAGCTTGCAGTTTCAGGGTTTGCTGTTTAGGCTTTGAGGGGTTCAGGCTACATGAGCTATAGTTTAAATTCCTTAAAGGGGGATTAATAACCCTCCCTAAACCCTAAATAGGTTTATAAGGGTTCTTATTGGGGATACTAGGAGTTTAGACCCTAGCTCATATGGCAAGTCGGCCTACATTCCTGGCATAGAGCCAGACAAACCCTGCTTTTTGCCTAACCCACCAAACTGAGTTAGGGTTTAAGGTTTAGGGTTTAGGGTGTGATTCTTCTTTTTGTCTGCCTTTGCGGTTTTTCCTTGCAGGATGAGTACTATCTCCCCCTCAGTCCTACAACGTGCTGACTTTAGCTTTGCTTTCACACTGTCTGTGCAGCGTTCTGTGCTTTCCAAGCAGGCAAGCTGAGGATGTGTTCAGACACATGGCGCAATGACCGGCACTCAGTGAAGGATATGCTGCAAGAGGGTTTGGGTGTTGGGTTGAGGATTTAGACTTGAGAGGGTAGGGTTGAAGGTTTTGGGTTGAGTGTTTGGTGTTTAAAGGGTTCATGGCTGGCTATGTAATGCCTAAGTCAAACGCCCATCGCCCGACGTGAGTTTAGCTATTTCTGGCGATGGTATATGATGGGTTTCATGCGCGTCTAGCTGAGCGTGTATATGGCGTGATAAATTCCCTAAACCCTAAACCCTAACGTCTAAACTCTAAACCCTGAATCCTGATAAGCTGGAGGTTCCCACTAAAGAAACCCCGCATTCGCGTAGGGTTGAGGGTTTAGAGTTTTGTTTTTTGGCACAGTCCCACCCTGAATCCCACATTGTTGGAGACTCATTGTGATGCGTGTTGAGGCGAGATCAAGCCCAACAAGTTCACCCAGATTAACCTTGCCAGAGTCATTGGTGCGAGCCTTGGTGCAGGGTTAGTGGCGCAGGGCACATGGGCTACAGTTTGGCTGTTTTAGGATCTCTTACTCAGGGCTCCAAACATAGGCCGAGTGGGTGGCACTAAGGGTTTAGGGTTTAGGGGTTTTAGGGTTTATGGCAGTCTGCGGACAATCCATGCGAGATGCACGCAAGGGTTTAGGGGTTTACGGGTTTAGGGTTAAACTCCTGAAAGGGGGGTTATAAAGGTTTTGGCATTTGGCCCCTCAAAATTTCCTTGAACAAAATACTCGGGACCCTCCATGATGAATACCTTAGGGTCCCGAGGGTCCCCCTCATTCTGAGACATGCAACCCAGCTCACCTCAAAGAAGCCAACGGCCCTACACCCGTTTAAGGCTTCGGGCTTAAGGGTTTAGGGCTAGGGGTTTCGTGCTTTGGGTTCAGGTTTTGGGGCCCAGATCCTCAATCCCGCACCCTTAGACCCGAAGGCCCTAAAGCTGAAAATCCCAAAGCGTTCAACACGCCTTCAATTCTGAACCCTCAAGCCTACATGCTGAACCCTTAATCCTCTCAAACCCTGAAACTGTACAACCCCCTAAACCATGGTTTGTAATACTAAGCCCTACAAGTAATACAAGGATGTTACTAGGAGACGGCGAACGCAATCTGTCCTGAGGAGACGTTTTACTCCATGTCCGTGCTCGAGAGTACATAGGGGGTTTAGGGTTAAGGGTTAAGGGGAGATCAAAATGGCCAAGGAGCCAAAACCCATGCCAAATCCCCATCCTAGTTGAACATCACAATGTCTGAAAGCTTCGGTCGACGTAGCATTCACGTTTTCTGCTGTTGCTTAATCCCAGGCCACTGTGAGACATGCGATGTGCATTTTAGTATGAGTGGAGCCATAACAGTGTAAAAGCATGCTTCTAGAATCCCTAAAATCCTAAAGCCTCCTGGGAGACAAGACCCAAACCCTAAACCCTAAACTTCGAGGAACCCTCAAGTTTCCGAGGCTTGCGCCGGACGAAAGAGCTGTGCGAGGAGTTGGGATTCGAGGTGCTGGTTTAGGTTTCACAATTTAGGGGGCTAGGGTCTAGGGTTTAGGTTAGTTTTAAGTTTGCAGACTTTAGGGTTTAGGCCATAACATCTAGCCCGAATCCCTAAACTTCTCCTGGTTTATCGTCAGGTTCAGGGTTTACGGGCCTAAGGTGTTGGTTTACGGCTTTGGGAAAGAACACCCTAAGCCTTGAATTTCAAACAAGGTAGGAGCCTGAGTGGTCCGCAATCTTGTTCCACATTTCTATTTCGCTAATTCTGGTAAATGGTACCCAGAAGGGTTCTTCTGATTGTTCAGGTCATTCTATAGTAAAAATGCGTGTTAGATAACTGGGAATCATGACTTGAGCTATAGTCTAAACTCCTGGTATCCCCCTTAATAAGCCCTATAATGGTACCCTATACAATCCCTACATATCCCGCCTTTCAGAAGTTTAGACTACAGTTCATTTGGGTCTTCCAGTTCTTTGCCTGGAGGATGACTTGACAGAATGGGCGCAGCAGGTCTGTGTTGGGGCCCGAAGCTCTCAAAACCCAAAACCTGGAGATTCTCCCAAAATTAGGTGCACCTTTTTGGATCCCTACTTGGAGGGTAAGTGGGACTTAGCAAGTCGGTTAATAACCCCTATAACCCATATAGCAACCCTAGTTATCCCCGTTATTAACCTACTTATGAAGTCCCCTGGCCCTCCAAGTATATATAATAAGGTTTATGGTATTTTGGGGTCTACGTTAGGGTCCCCGTATTTTGGGAAAATACTCCCTTAACTCTGGTTGGCAAACAATCCCCAAGAGGATAGTAGTTTCCATTTCCTTTTTCATATCCCTTGAGAATCCATGTACAACCCTAGTTTCCATGTTATTTTGAAATTGATCGTCCATTTCAGCATTTTCTATTTCCTTCGAAAAGTTCGTTCCTTGCTAGCCAGAGGAAAGTAAATCCCGAAAACAACCCTGAATTTGCTGGTGCCGAGTACAGGGATGATGTGAGCCTTAGCCTAAACTCCTTGAAACAGGGTTAGATAAGGGATTATATAGGGTTTAGGTTTTAAGGTCTGAACTCCGTAAAGGGTGGTTATGTAGGGAATTATAAAAGGGACCACTATTGGGGCTAGTAAAGGGAGATACTATTACTAGGAGTTTAGACTACAGCTCATATGAGGTTATGTGGCGTGTGTATATGTGGGTCCCTTTAACGGGGGTACAGGATAAATCTACTTAACTTTCAGGTCTAGGAGTAGGCATGCTCACATGCATGTTCTTAATTACCTAGGTATCGCATTCCCATAGCGCACGCTCCAGGCCCTTGAAGCTCTAAACTTCCCTGCCCCAAAGTCAAAAGCACAATTTGTAGATCCTGCTTAGCAGCGTTCGCACAATGCCGTGATATTCCCTACGTATGAGAGGTTCCACCTGGGTACTTTGTTTCTGAGAAAAGCCTGAGTGTTTGGGGCTACACCCCGTAGAAGTAGAGGTGGTGCGTGACGTACGTGAAGCCTAAACCGTCAACCGTCATTCCCCTAAACCCTTATCCCCCTAAACCCCAAACCCTAAAATGCTTGGAAGAGGTGGTGCGAGACCTGCAATGAATCATGAGCTTTTGCCTCAGCTTGGATTTTATGCCATCGTAGTCTTATGTAAGCAGATTGCAAATCACTGGTTTAGGGCTCGAATCAGGGTCTAGTGTTCAGGGTTTCCGGGAATTTCTCCTCCGCATACCCTAAATCTGGAACCCTACAGAGAGATTGCTTGTAAAAGGGCAGCGGTCTTTACCGGGCCTTTTTTGGGTGACTTCGAGGGTCAGGGGGAATTATATAGGGATTAGGCTTTAGGGTTTAGGGTCAGGGGGACTTAGTGAGTAGGTGAATAACCCCTATAACCCATATAGAAACCCTAGTTATCCCCGCCCATGACCATGCACCCTAAACCCTAAACCCTAAACCCTAAAACCCGCACCCCTAACCTACTTACTAAGTCCCCATGACCCTCCAAGTAGCTTGTGGGGGAGCAGAGCTAATTTGTCTTAAAGACTTTAAGTTTGTGTAATCCTAGGTTACCATATTCCATGGTCTAGGGACCCAAACCCACGCGTACAAACCCTAAGGGTACAAAGGAAAACTCCCTGACTGTCATTATCTGTCGTTCTGCGCAACAGCCTTGGGTCTAGCGGTGTTTTTTTTTTTAGAGTTTTTAGGGTGTTTAAGGTTTTTAGGGTGTTCAGCTCTTTCGGGTTTTTTAAAAGCTTTTCTGTGGTTTTAGGGTTTAGGGTTCAGGCTGTCCCCTACCATGCCGGCCTTTAAACGCACTTTGCAGCGTCTAGCCACTCTCAAACAAGCTGCTGGGTGGAGACATAGCGGGAGTTCCCACAACTAGGGTCCCATTTTGGTACCCCTAAATAACAGGTGCCGTAATATGATCTATAGCCAACAGGGCTCATAATTTTGAGGACAACCCATAGGGTAATTTCCACAAGTAGGGGGGCCCCAATCTAGACCCCCAAATACTATAGTCTTCAGTGGATGGACCAAGCGGGTAGCCCGAATTTTCGGAACCCACCCAAATATGTTCAGCAGTTTATGGCGCTTGTAAAACCATGGCCGCGGTCAAGGGTTTTTTCCTGGCTTGGGAAGTTTCGGAGACCTAGGGACCTAGTGGCTGTGCAAAAACTAGGGGGGAGTCCGGGTGAAAGGTCCCAACCGCTGAAAATCTTACGAGAATCCAAAGTGCCGCTCTATGAAGATCCAGCCCTAACTGGCCCTAACTTTCAGAGTACCCCAAAAAGGCCATGTTTTTGGAGTGAAAACGTTTATGTTCCTCGCCTCGTTGTTCATTGATGAACCCTATGTAAACGGTAAGGGTAGGGTCCCGTAATAGAGTTAAAATTGACAGTAACTCTTAAATGGAGGACTGTCGTCTGTGTAGGGCCCATTTCAAGTTCCATGTCTGCTTGGCTGGGGGTAGGACGATTCCTAGCCTAGACAGGCACTTTGTGGCAATGTGCGGAACCAGGGCAGTTGTGGCAATGCACAGGAATCAAGGGAACGATGCCTAACCCTAAACCATGTACACCTGTGGCAGCCAGCTTGTTCGAATGTTACTGACTTTCTACGCTAATTCCCATTGAAAAAATCAAGGGGATCCTCACATTAGTATGGGCTTACGTAACACGGTTCTTAGTAGAACACTGATCCGAATCTGTTACCTCTTGCACCGTGTAGCCCCAAAACCCACCATTGCTTTTTAGATAAGAGGCTACAGGGGGTTCCGTCCCAGTGAAGGGCATTCTTCTGTGCTCAGAATGTTGGGAGTTTGGAGTGTTAAAGGCTCTGGGGATTCAAAGTTCGAGGCTCAAAAGGTGGGAAGGTGGGTTGAAGGATCCTTAGTATATGCTCTACTATATTCGGGCTTATTTCCTATACCCCACCTTTTGAGCCCTTTGAAAAGAGTATCGCTCAGAAAGGGGAATGCTTTCCACCGCATGGGAGATAAGGACAATAAGATGTCTGAACTGTCGTGACAGCGGGGATCCCCTTTTGATGGATCATTGTTGGTATAAGTCTGACCTCTTTTTTCCCTCTTGTAGTTCATGATAGTCCCTAAGAAGGAACTCATGTCGATTAAATTGAGTAGGAAATATTGACTGTAGCTCACACGGAGTTCCATGTTGACTTCGCAAATTAGCCACATCTTCCAAACCTTTCGGAAAAACTCCAGTAAGCGATCCAACTTTGAAGTAATCCCAAAACCCTATAGGCCCTAAACCGTGTAGTCCAGGCCTTATATGCTCAAGCAGCCATTCCGCACAACGTGGTGGACCATCAAGCAGTTGAGGCTTGCTTTCTTGGAGTGGGGAGTAGAGAAAAGGATCCCTGTTAAACCACATAATCAGCCTATCACATAGTACATCCTCAGTGGCCTGTTCCTTCATTTCCTGCTGGCATGAATCTTAAACTCTATGCTTAAAACCAAACCCTTCGCCTAAACCCTGGGTTCGAGGGTACGGGGCAGGCTGGCAGGAGAAGGACGTAATTGCTGAAACCCTAAACCCTAAACC
>CAJNIZ010047365.1:176-17850 GCA_905231905.1 Symbiodinium pilosum | reverse complement strand
GGTTTAAGGTTTAGGGTTTAGTTTATGGCGTAGAGCCTGTTCATTCAGATCATCCGTCTTCCGGAGGGTTTTCGGTTCAGGCCTTACGAGGGATTTCAAAAGTGTCCAGGAGTTGCGTTTTTGGGCTTATGCACCATGATTGCTAACCTCTTCATAATGAGTTACATAACAACAAAACCACCTTACATGTCATGACCTTAGGTGCAAAGGTGGTTTTCGGGGGTTGCCATATGTGCATTTATATACACCCATGTTTGTATGTGTGTATGCCCAGCCCTTTATGCGCCAGAAGCCCCAGACCCCCCTTGAAAGGGTTTTTAAGGGTATGCCCAAACCTTGAAAGCAAGCAATCTACAGCCGAACCCCACCATTTCCTATGTCAACCCAACACGGTTTGGGGGGTGTCAGGGAGGGTTTGTGGGCTCTTGTGGTTTGGTGTTTATGCGCTTTACGGCTTAGGGCTTGGGATTTTGATTTTTTGCGGTTAGGATTTGAGGTTTTCGGGGTTGGGGTTTAAGGGTTGGGCTTTAGGGCTTCCATTTTGCCCTCAACCCTAGACCCTAGTGGATTTGAATTTGGGGTTTTATGTTAACGGGTTGGGGATGAGGGCTTGCTAGGGAGTGAAGGGCGGGTGATGGCCATGAAGTTTCCCTGGTGAAGTTTCGGTTAAAATCCACTAGGGGCTTAGGCCTTAGGGTTATTCAAATTCACTCTCCAATTCCCGACCCTAAACCCTAAACCCTCCCTGCAAAGATTTGCCCCCCAAAATGAAAGCACGAATTCCTGAGCGTCGGCTTCGGACCCCGAGGCTGTTGAGCCCAGATTATAGTTCCCCTTAAGTAGACAGAATATAAGGTTTAGGGTCTAGGGTTTAGGGTCTGGGGTTTACGGTCCCCCTTAAGTAGATCGAATAGGGGGTAAATGGGGATCTTATTCTAGTATACCCAAAGCCATATTCTACCTACTTAAGGGGGACCATAAACCTTCAGCAAGCCTAGCCTTTGTATCCAGTGTAGAAACCCCAAACCGCACACTGAATCTCTACTGTGCGCCGCAAACCCTAGGCATCAAACCGCCAGCCCTAAATCTTAAGCCGTACCCCCCCCTCCCCACCAGCCCGCAACCCTAAAATCCACCCTTACCCTGAGGCCCAAACACCTAAGCTGAAACCCTAAGCTGAAACCCTAAGCCGTGCCTGATTTAGGGCTTAGGGCTTATAGGGTCCTACAGCTTAGTAGTAGTTACCCCTTATTGATAGCAAGCCATCAAGCCATAGAGTTGCAGATATCAGCCCTTACCCTCTGTAAGTACGCATCTGGGTCCCTATATTGGGGATATCTTGGGATAATGGAGAAGAAAATGGAAACTACTGTTTAGGGTGAGGGGTTCAGGGTTTTTAGGGTTTAGGGTTACCCTCAACTCAGCCCTAAACCCTAATTAAGCCCAAGACCCCGGACCGTAAAAACCCTACATCCTCAACCCTGGACCATACACCCTAAATCCTAAACCCTGAGCCCTGGATCTTCAACTCTCAACCCTAAACCCTGAATTCTAAACCCTAAATTCTAGACCCCAAGCCCTGGACTGTAAACCCTAAACTCGAAGCTCCGATCGAAGTTCCAGGCCGCAGTCGGCGCGGGAGCCGCGCGATACCTTCCGCGCCAGCAGCCAAGGCCTTCGAGTGCATTGGGTTTTAGGTTCAGGGTTTTTGGGGTTTTCCAAAGAAGTAACGGTCCTTCTTGGGGGTGCCCATAATCAGGATCGTAGTATTTGCGGGTGTATCTTGGGGTCCCCCTATTTGGGGAAACTACCATTTCATATGGGGCAAAAATGAGGGTCATGTACCGGTTGTATGGGGCGTATGTTTCGGTTGGAGAGTAGGATGATATAGGGGTTCAGTGCTTGGATTCAGAATTAGGGTCTAGAGTTTGGTACGATTACCTGTCAGTTTTTTTTTTTCTGCCGTTTAGATCCTCAATTCAAAGACTCAGGAAACATGGACACCCACTTTCAAATTTGAAGCCTAAGCCCTAAACCCTAAAACATTAACCCTAAATTCGAAAGCGTGTCGTTATTGCCGGTCTATTTCATCTTGGGGGTTCTCAGACTTCAGGGACGTATTTCCCAACAAGAGGCCGCCTATTCACACCAAATACTATCCTTCTTCGTGTCGGGACTGCCAAAAAAGGGACCCTGAATTTCTGGGTACTTCCAAGTCATCTGGGATTGACGGATTTTGGGTTTGGGTTGGGGCTTAGGGTTTGATAGAGTTACAGGGATGGACATGTCGGGTGGCACGGGTGGATAGAGGAATTTTTACACAACTTTTGACCTGAAGGTTGTCAATGTCCGTTACTGTCTGTATACATTAGGAGGACCCTCCAGTCTGTAATAGTGGTATGATAAGAATATAAGAGGACCCTAATATAATCCCTATTATCCCTTATAGTCACTATTACTGGGTGGGGGGTCCACCTAAGGTATACAGGTTGGTGAGCGTTTGGCCTGGCAAGGTGGTTGCATTTGTTAGTAATTCGGTTTTTTTCTTGGGCGGCTTGCGTTGAAACCACTGAGCGTTTGGTACCTCATAACGAGTTACATGAGCTCGTGCTCGACATATAACCCCAATATAACCCCAATATAATCCCAATATAACCCCAATATAATCCCAATATAACCCCAATATAACCCCAATATAATCCGAATATGATTTTAGACTTAAGATGCACCACTTGGAGTCTCGAGTGTTTGATTTTCTTTTTTCGTGGCGGATGTGGAAGTGTGTCGGCTCCCCTCCCGCGAAATGCAACCACCAACGAAAGCAACGACGTCGACGACAAAAACGACGACAACTGTGACGACGACGACGACGACGACGACGACGCCGACGTGCCCAAAACAACCACATGTTTCGAGTTTGAATGCTCGAAGACATGAGGTTTAATTTGACTTTCCTCATGAATGAGCGTGATTGTCGTTGAAGCTCCACTTCTTTGCCGGTTTAGAATGTAGGGCTTAGGCCTAAGAGGTCAGCACTAAGGTTGTAGGGTAAGACAGCGTTCGGTCAGCAAGTGCAGGTCTAGATTATTCGTTGGGGTTATATTAGGGATGATGGACAATTGAAATTAGTATTTAGGGTTTAGGGTTTAGAGTTTTGGTGAGTATCCTATACCAGAAGGCTCAATAACGTTCATCTTGCTTGGAGGCATCTTAGTGAATCCCCTAAACCCAAAACCCTAGACCCATAAACCCCAAACCCTAAACCCTAAACCCTAAACCCCAAAACCCAAAACCCCAAAACCCTAAACCCCGTGCCTGTAATCAAAGCCAAGCCTTCAGCCCATGTACCTGAAGCCACCTTTTCCTTAAGCCTCGCAGGTAGCCATAACCAAACTCATTCGCCTGAAGAAAAGGGCTTAGGGTTTAGGGTTTAGGGCTTTACTCTCTGCTACTTAGCCACAAACTGCCATAAACCTTGACAATCTCTGAGACCTACGTGCTTGACGTAGGTTGCTTTTATGTGATCCTCAACCGAAGATGAACCCTAAACCCTCAACCCCAAACCTTCAGCCGTAAACCCTCAATCCTGAGACCTGGACCTTAGACCCTATAGCCCTAAACCCCCAAGCCCCGAAACTCCAAAACCCTAAATCCGTAAACCTTAATTAAAGCCAGAACCCTGGTCCCCATGTATATACCCTAAACCCTAATATACCATAGTGGTTTCCATTTTCTTTTCCATTATCCCTATATCAGCCATTGTCTAGTATCCCCCTTTCTAACCCCCATAATCGTCCCCTATATAATCCCCTATATAACCCCCTTTAAGGAGTTTAGACTACAGCTCATATAACCCCTATATACCCCCCCTCAACCCTAAAAATCCTCGCGCCCTCGAGTTGGCTCCCTGCTTGCACTCGGCGGAAATGTGAAGCCATCCAACCTACTGTGCCTCGATTGCTACCCATTGGGGTAATATGGGGGTTTCTCAAAATTAGGGGTACCCTATTGGGGGTCCCTATAATAAGGACTATAGTATATTGGGGTCTATATTGGGTACCCTAATTTTGGGAAACTACCATGTTAGGGTTGTTTTGGGGTTATATAGGGATAATGGAAAATACAATGGAAACTACTATTTCGGGTTTAGGGTTTGAAGGATGTTAGTAGGGTTTAGGGTGGTTATATAGGGGTTACATAGGGATAATTGAAAAGAACATGGAGACTACTATAGTACATTAGGGTTTAGGGTTGTTGTTTGGGGTGTAGAGTGTAGGGTTTAG
Source organism: Symbiodinium pilosum (assembly GCA_905231905.1). NCBI lineage: Eukaryota > Dinophyceae > Suessiales > Symbiodiniaceae > Symbiodinium > Symbiodinium pilosum. The sequence continues at coordinate 13,567 of CAJNIZ010047365.1, read as the reverse complement.
GGCTCAGGTCTTAGGGTTTAGGGTCTAGGGCTCAGGGTTTAGGGGTTAGGGTTAGAGTTTCGGGGTGTAGGGCTTAATGTTTAGGGGTGAGGTTTTTCACGGGTCAGGGTTTGGGGTTTATGGTTTAGTGGTAGGGTTTAAGGCTCAGGATTCACGATCTCGCAGTTCGATCTTCACGGGGTTGTAGGGATACATGTATGTACATATGTATATGCATGTATACGTAGGCTCTAGGTTTTCGTATGTACACAAACCCTACACCCTAAACGCTAAACCATTGCGTTTAGGGTTTACTTCAGATACTATTGCAGCCCCTAAGCCCTAAACCCTAAACCCTAAACCCCTAAACTTAAGGGTTTGGAAGGTCATCTTGCCACTAGCAAATATCAAGATGGAAATTTAGACCCTAAGTAAATGCCCGTTACGCTCCCGAAAACTAATATGGAACCCTAAACCCTAAACCCTAAACCCTAAACCCAAAAGGGTGCCTACAAGGACTACAGTCCCTTTATTTGGGTTTCCATGTTAGTTTGGGGGAGTGCAAGGTTGTCATGAGTGTTTAGTGCTTAGTAGGACTTAGTAGGAACCGAAAGCATGGAAAGAACTGGAAGCAACTATGTTACTTATGGCTTAGGGTGTAGAGGACTTAGCAGGTGAATGACTAATGGGGATGAGTGCCGTTCTTAGATTGCGGCGGTTTTAAGTCGGCCTAAGGGATCAGGATCACTGCGCCCTGAATGTGCAACGGATGTTTAAGCTCCTCTTTCCACAGCGAAGCGTTCAACATATGTGTGTGCAAAGGCTTCACCATAGACTAGAAGGCCGGGCCCTAAACCACGACCAGCACTATGATGCCAGCTTCACCATATTGATTAGGGTACAAGATGCCTCAACTCGACCTCAACATGATGTTGGTAATTAATTAGGCCGCGCTACATTAGGCCTCCCCTGTGGGTCTCGAGTGGGTTGTTGCTGAGCCACACGTTCTCCCTTGCCCGAGACTCATCCTTCTACCCACGCCGATGCTGTGTTCCTTACGGCAACCGAAACCCTGAACCCTAAAATCTTAAACCCAAAGCCCTAAAGCCCAAAATCCTAAACCCAAAGCCCTAAGCCCTAAACCCTGAACCCCAAACCCTAAACCCTAAACCCTACACCCTATGAGACCCATATGGAGTTAAACTTGGCAGCCTGAACTCTAAGCCTCGCCTGAACAGAAATGCCATGCGATTCTTGGTTTAGGGTTTAGGCTTGGAGGTTTGGGCTTTGGGGTTTAGGGTCTTGGGGCTTAGGGTTTTGGGCTTTGGGGTTTAGGGTTTAGGGTTTTGGGCTTTGGGGTTTGGGGTTTAGGGATTAGGGTTTAGGGTTAGTAGGAAATATTGGAATATGATCCACACAATCCCTATATCATCCCCACAGAATATATTGCCAACTTCCCTACTGAGCACCAGTGAGTAAACTTGACAGCTTCAACCCAAACTGCAAAGGTCCTAAGCCCTAGCCCAAAACCCTGAATCCTGATTAAATCCCGACCCTTTAGCCCCTAAGCTTTAAACCCTAAAGCCCAAACCCTTAAACCCCAAACCCTGAAACCCTAAACCGTTAAGGCTTGTGAGAGACGATGTCGGGACCTGAGGTGAGGGTAGACTGTGGGAATGGTATCTGTGCTGCTCCTACGGTGGATACGAAAATTTCTGCATGACTCTATGTATCTTACATACTGGGAATATTGGTACTATAGAATATGAAGGTCATGCAGTTTAGTATCAACAGTATTCGAGCCGGGTTTTGAATGTGGGTAGAGTTTTCGAGGTTGGTGGGTGTGGGGTCTGGGCGTTTCAGGTTAGGGGTCTGTTTAGGGAACCTACAAAACATAGAGAATCAAGCGGAGCATGAAGTGGAAGCTTGGGTTATACAGTATACAGAGGTTGTAGCGGATAGTCAGCGATCACCTTTCGCAGCAATGACGCCGCCCATCTTCTCGACAAAAAACTCGCACTCGTCCTGTGTATGATGGCACGGCATGAGCTATAGTCTGAACTCCTTCAAGGGGGCCATAAAAAGCTTCATATAGGGGAGTATGACAGAGGTTGTTAAGGGATACTAGGGGCTTAGACTACAGCTCACGTGGTGGAAGAGCACCGGTCTCATATTGAGCCCCATCCGTAAACCCCTTCAGCCGTATAGAATGCCTTGCTTGACGGCCCTTCCGCCGAACACAAAAAATCCAACAGCGGATATACTTCCATATAGAATGACTATCCCAACGTACCCCAAAGACTTCAATAATCTCTTACCCTACCCAAGTAACTTCGGTACAAAATGACCAGCGTGGACCTCTCAGAAACCAATTTCTGTATAAAATGATCCCCTATAACATGACCAAACCAATTTTATAGGTAACACCGGCTACCCATTTTATAGGTGGGATTCTGTAGGGGTATGGAAGAGGAGTCTCCGGCCCTGCGCTGGCTCTCTTCCGCGTGTGAGAATTTTGAGCAGTTCTACGCTCGACTTCAGCTGCTACTGACCCCCCACAGAGCGGACGGTCGAGCTCCCTTCATGTCCCGTCGAGTACCCGACGGAAGAAGAGTGTACACACGAGGTCGGGAGCGTTGTCCATATGCTAGTTTGAAACACGAATGCTCCGCGACAGGCGACGGGTTTGGACTTCCGAGCTGGACAGGTGGCTTGCAGGTTTTCTTGGTTCAAATTGCATCTCTTCGGTACTTGAGATTGGAGGAGGGTTTGCTTTGTTGCGTATAGCATACCCTGCCGCGCGTGCTGATTACTGTTTCTCTATTTTGTAGCTGGTACTGCTATCATGTGGCCTTTGGTACTTTGGATGTTGCTGAATGAGATTAGAGTTGTTTGAGGTTTTGGAACGTTCGAGTATATTCTCGTTGCTGGGGTTTCCGGTTCGGGTCAGGCGGAGATAAATGTCGACACAGCTCTGGCTGCGGGATTGGCTCCCGGAGGAGTTCAAGCAGCAGGAGACCGCTGGGTGCTTGCAGTAGTGTCGTGGAGGTTTGAGGATGTCTGGGCTGTTGCGGATTAGGTGGGTTGTTCCCTTCATGTTTTGTACCTGGGCACGGTGGCCTCGTCATCTCTTGAGATGCTGCAGGACGGCCTCACATATGCCAGCAAGCAGTTCCGTGAGTTCTTCAAGGACGTTGATGCGGGGCAGACAGTGTTCGCACTTGCCTCAGTTTAGCAGCGCACCACCTCCTGCTTTGCGGCTGTTTTATTCCTTGAGGCCAAGGGCATGCTCTTGTGTAGATTGCAAAAATTCCTGCCGAGATTTGTAGCCGGGACAGTTGTCTTCCAGGCGCTGTTGGAGGCGTGCAAACGGCACACGGTGGACACGCTGGCGTCTGTTGCGTTCGGACAGGATTGCTTACTGTAATCCGTGTGTGAATGATCTCATTTTTAGAACCGCTTGCCAATTGGATTCAATTAGTTCGTTTGCGTGTGTTTAGCAACATGTACGGAGTATTGTCAGGACCAAGCCAAGAGCGAGGATGATGATGTGTGGCCCCAGCGCAGGGTACCCCAAGATCGGACAATCTTCAAGGTGCAGGCTTGGCATTAATTGCAGTTTCTGCGAATGAGCAGGTGCATTCGGACCTTCATGAACACGGAGTGAGAATGCCTGTATGATGGCTGGTCTGGCCTCTAGAAGCTTATCATCGATGCATAACACTGGAAGGAAATGGCCGGCGTTTCTCCTGAAACCCGTTCGGCATGAATGTTTTGATATCTGCGAGCATGTTGGAAGTCAGCAGACATGTTGAGGACTAGGCGTAGGAGCGGCTGCGACATTTTGCACTGTCCTCGTTCTTGGAGTTCTAAGCAGCCAGCTTTGGAAAGGGACATTGGACCTTAGCAGGCGAATTTGGAGCCATCACGTAATGAACAGAAACTGAGCACCAGGCAGATGAATTTCATCAATATCCTTGCAGGACCGGGGCTGGAGAGTTCTTTAACCTCTCATATCAGTAGAGCACATAGCTTTTGAGGGATTTTAAAGGGCTGGAAAGCTCTCTGACCCTTCATATAGGTAGAACAAATTGTTTTTAGGTGCTTTGAAGGGCTGGAGAGGTCTCTGACCCCTCACATAAGTAGAACAAATTGCTTATGAGGGGCTTTGAAAGGCTCGAGAGCTCTCTGACCCCTATTGATAGATGTGGCCTAGTAAAACCTGAAGCACCAAGCCCTCTACCCTTACGGTGCCTTGGAGCAGCCACTCTGTGCGCCGCGCCGCAACAACACCCAAACCCTATACTCCCAATATTAATATGAGCTATAAAGTCTAAATTCCTAGTATCCCCTGAATAAGCCGTATACTACTCCCCTATATAATCCCCTATTTTTACCCCCTGTAAGGGGGTTTAGATTATAGTTCATATGACAGACCAAATTGGGCCTGACAATCTTTAAGGAGACTACTGCTCTTGTGGAAAAAGGGGTCTAGGTTTAGCCTAAACCCTCAACCCTAACCCCTAAGCCCTAAACCCTTAGCCTTAAACCCCCGAACCCTAAACCCTTAGGGTTTAGGGTCTAGCGGCTTCCAGGCTTGTCTGGGCATCTGCTTCCCTGCCTGTCTGGGGAGGGGAACTCCCAAACCTTCAGCCCAATCAACTTTTAGCTTAAGTTTACGGCTGCTTTTTGAGGACTTCAACTCAAGTCTTACTTGTCCCCTTGTAACCTAAACCCTAAACATTAAGGGTTTAAGGTTTAGGGTATAGGGTTTCAGGGTTTAGGGGTTTAGGGGTTGAGGGTTTAGGGCCCTAAACTGTACAGTTCCGTTATTGAAGCCTATAGCTCTGCCCCCAAACTCTCTAGACATTGAATCGCAATTCCGAAATTTGGCAATCCCACCGGCATGGATTTTGGCGAGGGTCTAGGGTTTGGGGTCCAGGGTTTAGGGTTTAGGGTGATTCATAGTGGGGAGGCCAGATCCATATGCCCTGAGCCTTCAGAGCCCTAAATCTAAAACCCACCATCTGTGGGTTTAGGCCCCTCGTCCTATACCCAAAACCGTATGCCCGGAACCTGAAATCCTAAAGCCTAAACCCTACTTGGATGGTCATGGAGACTTAGTAAGTAGATGTAAGTAGGTTAATAATGAGGATAATTGGGATTACTATATGGGCTATGGGGGTTATTAACCTACTTACTAAGTCCCCCTGACCCTCCAAGTATGCCCTTAACCCTAAGCTCTGAAGCAACAACCTTACGCTTCCCCATATCTGACACACTAAATCTTACGTTGAATCTCAAACGCCGAAGCGTGAATCTTTTGCTCTAAGTCCGTAAACTTAACCCTAAACCCTACACCTTAAACCTTAAATCCTAAACCCAAAATCTCATGCCCTGAAGCCTGTAGGGGTTTAGGGTTTTGGATCGCAAGCCTTACGCGCTATGCCCCAAACCCGTACATCTTGAAGCAAAACCGTATGCCCCATATATGCCCCATGCGCCGAACCCAAAACCCAAAATCTAAAACCCCAAGCTAAACCCCTGAAACCAAAAAGCCAAAACCCAAAATTTGATGCCCGAAGCCCTTAATCGGGGTCTCCAGAAATCGGGCGACCCAAAATAGACCCTGATACATTATCATCCTTGTGAGAGGGACTCCTGCAAAGGGATCCCCAAGTCTTGGAAAGGGCCGCTCAATTATAAGCCAAAAACCTTGAACCCTAAACCCTAAGTCCTATAAACCCTAAACTATAAGCCCTCAAGACAAAGCTCTACACCCTAAAGCCTCAACCCCTAAACCCCAAAACCCTAAACACCTAAACCCTAAACCTTTCATCCCACCAAAAACCCGAACCCGAAGCGCTTGGAACCACGCAAGCAGCCGCATGTCTCTCGCGCAAGCTCAGGTGGGAAGGTATGGAGCCCAGGAATTGCTTCGGAGTGCAGGGTTTAGGGTTTAGGTCTTAGGTGCTTAGTGTTTAGGGGCTTAGGGTTTAGGGGTTTAGGGTTTAGGGTTGAGGATTTAGGGTCTGAGCATTAGGGCATAGGAATTTGTGGCTTGGGGTTTGGGGATTAGGTTCAGGCGCTTTTGCTGAAGATTTCCAGATTGGCGAGTTGACGTTTAGTTTCTAAGGTTTCGGGCTTGGCTTGGCGTTCACGAGATTTGGCTCCCCTAAGCCCGATAAACCCTTCACTTCAGGGTTTCGGATCTAGGCTTCCAGTCTTCGGGTCCCGGACCCCAGGTTTCGTGTTCACGAAACCCTAAACCCTAAACCATTGGGGCCGGGTGTTTAGGGGTCAGAGTACAGGACCACGAGAATACTTGGAGGGTCAGGGGTACTTAGTCACTAGGTTAATAATGAGGATGATTTGGGTTACTCTATGAGTTGTGGGGTTATTAACCGACTTACTAAGTCCGCCTGACCCTCCAAGTAGGGATTATAGAGGGTTTGCAAGCCCTAGACCCTATTATTTTCAGTCTTAGGACTTAGGGATGTGAAGTTCAAGTTTCAGGGCTTAGTTTTTCCCAGATCTGCCTTGTTGGGGTCCTGGAATCTGTGTGGAGTTAAGGTGTCAGGGTTTGGGGTTAAGGGTTTCAGGTTTAGGTTATACCAAACATTGGCCTGTCTTTGCTCCTAGGCTTACTGCGGGTCTCAGACACTTGATTTTGCACTGAGGGCTTAGGCCCTCAGTGCAGGTGGAGCAGGGTGGGCGTCATTTGAGGTAGGATTCTTCTGTTCTGGTTTTGGTCCTTGTATGGAGGCTTCTGTAGGAATATAGATGAATCTACACATAGCTGTCCCTTTGCGGTACCTGTACATATACATCCTACTCTTGTAGAAGAATATCCGTTTTCAGCCTTTCCCCTAAACCCTAAACCCTAGGGACTTGCTATCTCCCAGATACCACGCTGCACTCGTAGGGCGAAGGAGTATTGATGTGTTGTGGGTAGAGACAAAGAAAGATTTCGGCCCCTGTTTCTGGAGGAGGCGGGGCTCCGCTGGGGTTTCGGGATTTTGGACCCTAAACCCTAAACTCTAAACCCCATAATTTTGTATAGGCCTGGGGCGTCTCAAGGTGCTGAGATTTGATTTTGGATTTGGGCAGTTTGAGGCTCATCTCGGGCTCCCAAGGCTTACTTGCGTCATATGAACTATAGTCTAAACTCCTTAAGGGGGGTTTATATAGGGGGTATTAGGGGATATTAGGGGGATTATATAGGGGACTTGTATAGGGTTTGGGGATTAGGGTTTAGGGTCTAAACTCCTTAAAGGGGGGCTCTATAGTAGGGGATTATTCTAGGGGTTTATGAACGGGGATACTAGGAGTGTAGATTATGACTCTTATGTGTACTCCTCAACCCCAAGCCCGTCAGCTGCAAATTGTCACGGCTTGTGGGCCCTGAAATCTCAGGTACCCTATCCTCGCACACGGTTTAGGGTTTAGGGTTTAGGTATTTACCGGCTTGAGAAGCCCAAAGCTGCCAAAGCTGAACAGCAAATATACCCACGTAGCCTAGATTGAAAAAGCTCTGTCTAAACAATACCATGCACCTAGCAAGCCTCATCTGGGTTGCTGTTAAGGAACTTTTGTTTGAACAGCTATATTTCAAGGAGACCCATGATTTACTATATACCCATAATATTGAACTTGAAACTAATTAAGTTCCTTTGCAGCAACTCAGTCATGCGGCAGCCCAAAACCAAGACAACAAGCCTCCTCGGCCTACACTCTACATGGGGGTTGATCTAAAGGCGCTTGAAAAGAAGGGACCATTGGGAGCACACTTACTTAAGGTGGGATCCTAAGCAAATGGGGAACCTACCTTACGGCCGTTTTGGGGACAGCTATTTTAAGCTACTTCCACATCGGATCTGCTAAGAAGTGGGGCCCAAGCCTCAAACGTGCAGCCCGCGCAACACGGATGCTCGACAATCATCCCAATAGCAATCTTGGCGCTCATCCCTGCAGCGCCGAAGAACTCAAGCGCGAAAAATGCAATCGCTGCAAAAGATGAATTTCCAAAAGCAAGAAATGGAGCTCTGTCAACCTCTTTCGGGCCTACGTAATTTGTTAAGGTTGTTGCAAGGACTTCAAATGGCACTCGCACAATAGATCGCCAAATCATTGCCGCTGTCTCTGAAAGAAATCGTGCTGTATCACACCTTGAGATCCGCTCCCTGGCTCACTCCCTTGCACGGCACGAGGCTGCCAAAAGAAGACCGTGCTGCTATTAGTACAGGGGTTATATTGGAGTATATTTTTGGGGTTTAATATAGGGATAATGGAAAAGAAAATGGAAACTACTATAAGGGCTTATATAGTGTTTTCTCTGTGCAGCCTCACTCCAAGCTGTTAGGGTGCTATTATAGAACTTGATAGTTACAGCTCGTAGGGGCACCTTTTGTGGCCCATCATGCTTGATGGAAGAGCTTTTGCACAACCTATGCACACCATTCAATAAGATTGCGACATTGGGCCGAGAAGCCCCCAGACGAACTAACTTCAACTTGGAAGCGGCAAGCCTTGCCCTGGCGCTCCCAGCACTATCGACAAGCCAGCCTGCAATGTTGGTTTGCCAAAGCGTTGCCAAAGGACCTGACCACTTACTTAGAATTAGTTTGTGTCTGCTGATTAGTGGGGTTGTCGTGAAGTGCGTGCTTCGAATCGAAAAGCCCGATAGCGGGTTACTTTCCAAAAGTGGAACCTTGGATTGAGACGGAAAGCTTGTTGGCAGTTACCTTGTGGCCGTTAGCCTGCTGGAGAAAGTGTAAGGAATCTTGGTTTCACAAATTAGTCCAGAAATCAGAACTCCTACCAATCTGTACGACAAGTCTTGCCAGTTGTTGACGCGCGTACATAAGGATGCGTGCTCTCCTGAATCATTTAGTATCGGCGAGTTAGTTAATACATTAGAGACGTCGCGCAGAATCGTGAGCGAGTTAAGACCAGCTGTTCAACATGTATTCAATTTTTGCAGAAGGTTTGGCTTGGTCGGTCTTGACGTAATGCAATCGGCAGTGTTTTGCTCTGTCGACGCGCATCCCAGATTGTTCAAAACTGTTCACAAGTCATAAGTCCTCAAGCTTTGTCTTACTTTATGTTACGTGCAGACGAAATCCTGACCCAATATACTGTCAATCCTATCCTGGCTACATCTGCTCCAAAATGAGGCTCCCGTACTCAACATCTCACGTAGTACGTTTCTTGCAGGCGCCCTCAAAATGTTTGAATTTCTTACCCGTGCAATTTTAACCTCGAACCTGCGACCCAAAACCGAAACCCAAGCCTTTGAACAAGGTGGGGGCCTTCCAAATGCTCTTTCCGCGTCATCCGCATCAAAAAGACAAGAGAGAGGGAACAGAGGGAGAGACAAAGGACATGATTAAAGCAAGATGCAATCGCATTCCAGCAAAACTCAACACAAAAGACCGCCATCCAAGCTTCTGCCCGGCACCCATATAACCCCTACCACACCTATGATCCCTATAATCCATATTGTTTCCATCTTCTTTTCCGTTATCCCATTATAACCCCACTATTAACCCAGCCGGGAAATTCAAACCTGAAGCTCCAACGGCCTGAGGCCCAAACCCACTTGCTTTGACCTGCCGGATGCACAGTTCTCGTATGGACTGGGCAAAGTTTAGGGTTTGGGGTGTCCTAAAATGCAGGGTTCAGAGTGCGTTTCGATGATTGCGTTACATGCGTCCAGGGTTGAAAAAAGACTGTGTGGGACATTGCGCGTCCGGTAGCTTGTCTTCTTTGCTAGCACATGGGAGTTTCCCACAATATGGAGTCCGTGAGGATCCGAAGGTTCTATACGGAAGGGATTACGAGGGGACAATGGGTTTTTTCTGAATAGGGTCTTCTGATTTTGCAAAGCCCTTTGCACGGCAGTTCTGGGAGTAATCCTCTCCCCGTAATAGTAAACCACCGCCCCCGCCCCCTTAAGAATAGATACCATAAGGAAGAAGTATTATGAGGGGGGGGCGCTTTGTTATGACCCACAAGCCCATCGAGTAGTTGCCATTTCTTTTTCGACTCCCGGATATTTAGGGTTTAGGCTTAAGGGTTTAGGATTTAGCGTTTAGGGTCTTACGGTGGAAGAGACTGGGACCACCCTTCAAGTTCAGTTTTTGTTTATGCTTTGACCTCCAATCCCGAGCCCTAAATGCCCAACTGTCAACATCCAAGCTCATCACCTCAAACTCCGTGCTGCGCATCCTGGACCTGCGCCGGTAACTTCACGGCCATCGCCCCGAACCCAATCCCTCGACCTCGAACCTTAAATCCTAAGCCCTTAACTAAACCCTAAACCCCTAAGCCCTAAACCATAAGTGCTTCACCATGCTGACCTTCAACCCACGTCCCTAAACTGACTGCTGAAGGACGCCCCGGTAACCTTGACAGTGAAGGTGCTCGCGAGGTGCAGAGTTTGACAGAAGGTTTAGGGTTTAGGGTTTAGGGGTTTAGAGTGTCGGGGTTTAAGGGTTTAGGGTATTGGGGTTAGAGGGTTTAACCCTATAAACCCTAAACCCTAAACTTTAGGGTTTAGACAGCAGGCTCTTGAGGCCTTGTAGCTGGATCAGGATGTGGAGTTCGCTTCTAATTTGTTTGTGGTGGAGGCTTGGGACTTTGGAATACTTTTGAACGAAAGGGTCTGTATTTGTGTTGGGGGATACTGTAGGGGCTATAGAATTTCCAGTATCATTTTGAGATTCATTTGGGCTCTCCATATCATGATTATGCAAGGAATCTAGGGCCATGATGATAAGTAAGGGTTGACATTCCCAGGCCCAGAGCCCCCTCCTCGGCTCCAGTTTCCATTTCATGTGTCATTCTGTTGTTCATTTTTGATTCTCCTTATTATACTCTACCAAAAGCCCTACACTCCTACACCCTTGCCTCGGACCCCTATACCCTAAACCCTTAGCCAGCCCTATCTAGGCCGCAGCGTGGGGTCAACTCTGCTTCAGGGAGTTCCGTTGGGGCCGGTTAGAGAGCTTGCGCCCAAACCACCCTGAATGGGGTTCAGGGTTTTCGGGTTTTGGGGTTTGGAGATTCAGGGTCTGGGGTTTATGGGTTCAGGGGTTTAGGATCTAGGTGTTTAGGGTTGAGGGCTTAGGGTTTGGGTTGCGGGTTGCGGATTAGGACTCGCAGCCCGAAACGCTCAGCCCACAACCTGCCCACACCCATGGCCTCTCCATACCCCTAGACCCCCCTAACACTAAACCCTTTCACCCACGATTATTGGACTAGAAATATGTAGCCTTCAGAAGCCTTTTTTTGTTTTCGCTTTGGCATCCCTTAGTCCCCTTCATCTTACGCCCGATGCTCGAAGGTGTCGATGAATTGGATCGGCCACACCCCAAGCAAGCCCAACGAGGTGCCCAACTGCGGGATTTTGTGGCTTCGGTTTTATTGGGGTTTCGGGTTGCGCGGGGATTGGGGTTGAGATTTATGGGCTTCATAAGGGCATTCGGGGTACAAACTGCCTGAAGGCTTCTTTAGGTTGGCCAAACCTATCTCAACCTTGACATATATTCATGGGTTCCCCTACTACTTCCCTCTATACTACCCCCCTAGGTTCTCCCACGAATAAAGGCTACTTGAGGATAATTAGGTTTAATTAAGCGCAATTAAGAGGGAACCTACGGGGGGTAGTATAGAGGGGGTAGTAGGGGAACCCATGATATATGACGAAACAGCTAGGCAGCTTCAGCGTCCGTGTTTGGATTCGGGTTCGTGCCCGCACCTGTGCGAAGAGGGGTTTATTCCCAGGTGAGCCCTGGACTAAATTTGTAGTATATCCCTTAGTAGGTCCGGGCCAAAACTCTATATAGTCCCCTATAGGTCCCCCCCAACCTAAAATTAGTCCGTAGCTCAGGTGTTCGCTTGAATTGGCTTTGTCTTGCAGCGTTTCAGATTCTTCAACGCCTCGGGGCTTCCTAACAAAAGTCGAGCTGAGTTCGATTTTCATGTCGGTTTTCAGCAGGTCCCAATGGGGGCGGGCAGGTATGTCCTAAGCTAGGCTGGTTGCTTCCCCGCTTAGGGTTTAGGATTTAGGGTCTAGAAATATGTGGAAGTTTCCGAATATTTGGGGCTCCTGTTTGGGGCTCTCATGCTGTAGCAGGGATTATAGGTTGTGGGGTGAATATCAAGACCGCTATTTCTGCAGACTCCAATGCACAAGGTAGCCACAGTCGGGTGGGCTGAAATGCCTCCACCCTAAACCCTAAACCCTAAACCCTTAAACCCAAAACCCTAAATCCTAAACCCTAAACCTAAACCCTAAACCCTTCAAGACAGACCCGTGCTGTCCCGAAAAGGAGCTGGAGTTTGGTTGACGTAGGATGTAGGTTACGGGTTAATGTAGACCCATGGTTAATGGCCCCCCCTTTTAAGGGCCTAAATATTAGGATCCCTATTGTAATCCCTATTGACGGGAGGGGGTTTATTGATCAGGTGTCTGGGTTAATCTAAACTCTTAGTATCCCCCCTTAATATCCCCTGTAATAGTCCGCTATATAATCCCCTATATAACCCCATTTAAGCAGTTTAGACTATAGCTCACATGTCCTGGGAAGTGCGAGGAATGGGATGTCCAGAAATCGCCAAATGCAGGCTACCGGCAGCCCATCCCAGACCCCCAAAAGGATCTAGAAATTAGATCCCCTAGAACCATAGGGCAAAATATATAAGGATTATATAGGGGTTATAATGGGTCTATATAGGGGTTTCTAATTTTTAGATCCTCCTAGGGGTTTGGGATTGGAGGCATGAAGCGGCAGAAAGAGTGCAAGCGGTAAGCCCTGAAACTTCAATCTCAGCCGTAAGCCCCCTCAACCCTGAACCCCCTCAACCCTAACCACGGAGCCCTCTACCCCAAACCCCATAGTCGTCCACCCATTCTTCATGAAATGATGATGATGGTTTCTCTGTAGTCACGTTAGGAATTTTCTTTAAATATCTTTAAATCCTAATATAGTAGAATCTTAAGAAATTTTGAAACATAATATGCCCATTATACTACAGGTCTAAGAACTGGAAATTCTTCATGCAACAGTTGAGATGAGTCAACCTTAGGGGTGGAGCCTTCATCCCTAACTCCTAAACCCTAACACCCGAAGCCCGAAAGTGCTAACACCCTTAACCCTAATCCCTAAGCCCTAAGCCCTAAACCTTAAGCACTAAGCCCTAAGCCCTAAACCCTCAAGTTCCAAGCCCCACTGCAGGCCGACGAACCCGACTTCGTCTCCGTAAACAGGCCAGGCCCGATGACCGGGGGGGGTTTAGGGTTTCAGGGTTTTGTGGGTTTGGTGGTTATAGTTTAGAGGGGGTTTAGGGTTTAGGGGTTTGGGGGTTTGGGCTTGGGGGTTAAGGGGCTAGGGTTTAGAGGGGGTTTA
>CAJNIZ010047364.1:0-23208 GCA_905231905.1 Symbiodinium pilosum | reverse complement strand
TTCCGTCACCTGGCATGCAAATCCCGTGCGCTGGCCAATGAAATCTACACTTTCTAGCCGCAAAGCGCGGCAAACGATGGGTATGAAACCTACTATTACTACCGTACTACTACTACTACTACTTCTACTTCTACTACTACTACTACTACTACTAATACTAATACTGCTGCTACTACTACTACTACTACTCCTCCTGCTGCTGCTGCTGCTGGTGACAGTGCTGGTACCAGCCGTAGCAGCAAGAAAATGGTAGACATCATGATGAGAAAAATATAGTGGCCTGGTCGCCTTAGGGAACCTGTGGATGTGTCAAGTGGGAACGCAAATGTTCGAGGTTGGCTTCTAATGGGTATATAGGGCTACGTAGGGGGTATATGTATAGGGTTTAGGGGCTATGATGTTAATTTTTTTTCAAGGCTCATACTTGGGCAAATCTCTACAGCGTGAAGACTAAACAATATCTGCTCTCCACATGGGAATAACATCAATGCGCGTCATGTCGCAACAAGGCAAATCTATCCAATAGCGAAAGGCGGCTATCATTTCAGAAGCTGCATGGCTTCAGCCATACCGGCTTCGGATACTTGCTGGCCATTGTGGGCTAGTTTATGAACCTGAAATTAGGTCGGTTCAAATGATTTCTGCATGCGCTAAATACCAATTTTGTGAGGTCATTTAATGCCTGGCACTTGAGGAATCAGACTATTTCAAGGTATTCGTAAATCGGGAGGAACTTCTGATCTTTCACAAGCACTATTATGTGGTGGTTACGGCTGCCTGTCCCATGCTTGGTGTCAAGCAAGCCCACGTGTGTAGAACGATCACCGCTACCAGGGGCACCACTGCTTCTGCTGTCGGTGTGCATGGCGTTTCTCAAGGCCCCTCCTAGCAGAATCCTGCATGTGCAGAAGGGAACAGCCTCAACTTTGCAATCTTGACTTCCTATACGATTTGTTAGGCAAATTGAAAACGGGTGTGAACTAGATACGAGGGTACGCACCATGACCGTCTCATGCTGGAAAACGAATTTTCCGATGACTGCAGTCCCCAGCCCTCAAAGCGGCACTGCAACGAAGCCTTGGCGGAGCTTTCGGGGTACCTTGTGGATAACCTGCTACCCAGAGTCCACCTGAAGCTATATGCTGGGATAATCAGCATCTCGGGATAGCTGTGAGTGAATTTCAGTGATGGCATTCACGCCATGCAGCCCCGTTGCTGGTAGACATGACCCATCCGGACTCTGCGATCCACGTCAGCAGGGCGAAACACAGCGTGTTTGCGCAGAGCATGCAGACCAAAGTGATCCTTAGAGTCCACCACATGATGGCAAAGTTCATATGTACCTCCTACATCCCAAATGAGTACCCTTATTCTACCGAAACGCAAGACAATGGGGACACAATCTTGGCGCACGGCCACAGGCATTTTCAAGCGAATAAGTCGGTGAAGGCCAAAACACGTGTCCGAGTCTGTGCATGCCGGAAGTGTGTAGATCAGTCGCGCATGTGCACAGATTTATTCTGCTGGCTGATGCCGTAGGGGGTGCCTAACCAAACCCTTCGCAGACAACATGGTCTGAATACGGCTTTGGCCCTGCCTTTCCACGTCCGATCTGAATCCTGAACAGATGCCCGAAAGTTAAACCCCCCCGCCAAGAACGAACAAGAACATAGATCATGGGTAGCTAGCAGTTTTGCATGCGCACTCCCGAGGATCATGGGAACGTAGCCAGACTTTCCATCGCTTCTGCCCTACCCATCAGAAACTCAGACCTCCCAATCTCTCAAGTTGTGGACCAAGCGTCAGCATGAGCCTCCATGATTGCACCTCAGTTTCTGCAAGTGCTGCGAGCTTATGTACCTGTCCTGCCGGCAAAAACTCAGAAGCTCGTTGCATGAGCCTGATAATTTCATGTTTCACGGTATGTTCGAACGTGCATCTCAAAGACCAGGGCCTTTCTCAAACGGCTTGGTCCACCGTATGTACCCAAAAATATGAAGAGGTACTTGTCCGACAACGCCCTGGCATGTGACCCCTAGCTCTCAGCCCTTGGTAAATCTCAGCGAAACTGCTAAGGGCCGTCACCTTTGAAACATAAGGGGCCTGGGCCTCAATTCTCGGGCCACGGTCACACAGCGTTTACCCATTTCAAGGATTAACTTGTCCTCGCCCACTGACTTCCTCAATGAATAGGGCTGAATAAGGTTTAGGGTTGAAGATGGTAGAGTCTTTGGGAATAAGATCAAAGTCCTAGGCCCTCGCATGTCACTACCCTCCCCAGAACTAACAACAAACCCATGAGGCCAATGCTGAACCCTAAACCCTTAAACCCTAAACCCTTAAACCCCAAACCCTAAACCCTTAAACCCCAAACCCTAAACCCTTAAACCCTAAACCCTAAACCTTAAACAGTATTCCTAGGGGCTCCTTTCCACTTTCCATGCGCAGGCTTCCATGAATAGGGTACCCCATCTACTACAATCCTTCTCATGGGGACGTCGAAACCCTAAACCCTAAATCCTAAACCCTAAACCCTAAAACCCTAAACCCTTGGGGAACCCCATGCCTCAGTTTTGAATGGGTCAGTGGCTTGAATCGAAGCCTCAGACTACTGGAATCCACGACTGCCAGCCCTCCCCCAAAATCATAATTAAACCCTAAATCCTAAAATCCTAAAACCCTAAACCCTTAAGCCCTAAATCCTAAAACCCAAATCTCTAGCACACCCTAAGGCCCTTAGCCAGCAATAGTAGTGCCTGCAAGCTGCGACCGAGGCAAGGACCGCGAAACCTGGGTTTAGGGGTTATATAGGGTTTGGGGTTTAGGGTTTAGGGGTTTAGGGTTTAGGGGTTTAGGGGTTTAGGGTTTAGGGGTCTAAGGGTTTAGGGTTTAGGGTTGGGCACTGTCCGACTACTGGGAATTAGGGTTTAGGGTTTATAGGGTTATTCTTACAGGGTTTAGAGTTTAGGGTTCAGGGATGAGGACCCTGGAGCCCTGGTAGAACTCATGAGTGATCAGGACTATGAATGACAGAACTGAATCATGTTCAGGAAGCTTCCAGAGAAGGAGTCTCTTTTAGGTTTTCCAAATTTGGGGTCATTTTTGGGGAGCCCCTCTCATGGCCAGATAGGACTCACATTAAGAATATAATGTCGCTACAACAAGGCAGGCAAATAAGCGGGGACATGGCGTGCAACGGAATAGAGCAAACTCTTGCCCATCTTGCCCAGACAGAATAATGAAAAGGGATGGCTAGCGCAAACTCGCCAACTTTTATCCCAGATAGAGTAGTTACAAGGCAGGTAGACTAAGTGGAATATCTGAATCGGAACCCCTCACAAACACACGAACACTGAAAAGAGTCCTTCCTTTCAAAGCCATGCAGGGGACCCCTCATATTCACTGACTAAAAGTGTGGATCCATTTGTTTAGAATCCCTAGTTGTTGGCCTGGTTCTGGGCGGGTTATAAACAGAATCGCCCATTAAGGTGGGTTATGCAATCTTTTTTTCTTCTTGCTTGGTCTTGGAGCATGGGATAACGATAGGCCAGTTTGATTAACTGCGTTTCCTCCTGTATGGCTTAGGGGTTTATTTATGATACGCACGCACGCTGCGCTAAGGCTCGAACATTCGGATAAGACATTTGAGATATGTGTGAAATTTGGAATGCCAAATGTTGAGGGCGAACGAACAAAGTGTTTTGGAAGAGTCATTGGTGTTTTGCTTCTGATTTAGGTTCTGGAGGCCTGTACTCTATGGCCTACCTGCTATGCAGCTGAGGACGCTACATACACTTGGAATTTGGCCTCAAAAACGGGTAGGCTAAGACCTTTTAGCGTGATCAGGATTCGGATTCTCGAAGGGACCAGAAATGCAACCCTAGACCGCGCCGCTAGGCTGGCCGAATTATGGCATAACCTGGCCTTTGGTTGGCTGGGAATGAAGGAATGGAAAAGAAAATGGAAACTACTATAATGTGTGATAGAGGGAGGGTCCACTCCTTCATTCTTAGCTAACACAAAGCGAGCAACATGACTCGGAGCCCTCAGGCAAAACGTTCTTCACGTTCAATTTGACTAGACAACCCTGCAATGAAAACACGCGCCTAGAATCACAATGCGTAGGGGGCTCACTGTCTCTCGGCTTGCTATAAGGCCGGAATAACGCCTTTGAAGCCCTACGTAAACTGCATCCATAATATTAAGTTGTACAGGGCCATACAGCAAACTGACTCCGACGAGGCACATAGCGGGATGCAAAGAGGATTGCTCCTCGCCAAATCACGGGCAGCAGATTTGGTACCATCAACCTCGGCCGCTAACCTTTAACGGTCCATGTAGCTATATGGCATACGCTTGGACCTTAAAGTAAGTATCTGGGAACCCCTTTGGGCCCTAAGTATACACTATATACCTACATGGATCCTGCAGTTTGGGGCATGGCTTCCCAACCCTTAGTTAAGGAAGATACCTGAAATCATACAAAGCCATGGCATACATTTCCTATTTACAGGGCATTTGGGCTCCCTGGGGAAGTAGGAGTCACGATGCTACAAATGATCCGCGCGTGTTCTTTGAAATGCTTCCCCAACGTAATAATGTTGAGGTAACATCTCTGCTATGCATATTCAACTTTGTTTTCCGATTGGGTTCTCCATGATTGGGGTCTATCCGCATATAACCCTGCAGTTTCCATTTTCGACCCATCATCCCTATATATTTCCCATTTAACTCTGGGCCACACCCCAAGGCCTAAATAGTAGTGTCCATTTCACTTTCCCTTTTCTTGTTCGTTGGATTCTCCACTATGTAGTCGGGAGGGGATTATGAGCGCTGCAAAGCCAAGTGAGGACTCCTTGCCCTAAACCTTGGGTCTAGGGTGTAGGGTTTAGGGAGTTCCCCAGAATGACTGCAATAGACATCGCTGTGGGGGGTTAGGTGAACCCCTTTTCACCACCAAAATTGTGATTTGCAGAACAACCAAGAAGGTACACACAGGAACCCTGTTGAACCCGAAGGTGTGCAATCGAGCCTCTGCCTGAGTCCCTGTTGCATTGCAGTAGGGAGTTTTCCTAAAAACGGGGCCCCTTTGAGGGCAAGCATACAGTGTTACAATGTCACAGAGTATAAAAAGGGGAACACTTTTTTCCTGCAAATTTCAGTCTACCTTCCCGGAATTTCTGCTGCAGGGAGCGCCGTGCGGATCGTCTGAGACCCGGACCACGAAGGGTGCGATGCCCGCAATGCCGATGTAGCCTTGCGAGCTGCTACGCAGAATCTGCCGGCCAAATTCCAGGGTCCTCTTATCAGCTCATGTGCCCTGCGGATAGCCATCCTATAAAGCCGTACCACAACCACCACCCTAAATCCTGAAACCTGGCAGGTTTAGAGTCCAGTCTTTCGACTTTAGGGTTTGGCAGTTCAGCGTTCCGGCTTGGATGAATACCTGGCAGTTGCTCAAAATTAACACTGGGGAATCCTTAGAGGGGCCTTCATGCTCCCTTTGCTGGGTTACTGTTCAGGAACGTAATTCAAACCACTATATTGGGGGAACCGTATCACTTACTATTTTTGTACATATACCCATGATGGAAACTTAGTTTAAGTTCCTTAGCAGCAACCCAGCTTGTAAGTCTGGATATCCCTTTGCTAGCATGGGGCCCGCCCAATTTTGAGAAACCTCAAGGCGCAGGCCGATGTTCTTGAGTCTGGAGGGGAGCTCCCGAGCTATCCCTATGAAAAATGTAGATTTACGCGTACATATATATATATATACATACACTCCCCATATATGTCCTTATGTACATATACTCACCCTTCCACTCACCTTTAAG
This sequence comes from Symbiodinium pilosum, assembly GCA_905231905.1. Lineage (NCBI taxonomy): Eukaryota > Dinophyceae > Suessiales > Symbiodiniaceae > Symbiodinium > Symbiodinium pilosum. The sequence continues at coordinate 17,374 of CAJNIZ010047364.1, read as the reverse complement.
CGCCAGCAAGGCTTCTGGGGTTTTTAGGCTTTAAATGCAAATCCTGGTGTAAATTGATCTGCGCAGACATTCTTCCTCACTCGCGAGGTTGCGTCACTAACGCTTGGGGCTAGCTTTTCTTGGTCTTCGTCACAAGGCCCCATGCCCCTCCAGATGCTTTGGGATCTCAATGTACATCAGTACATTAGGGTTCAAGGTTTGGGGCTTAGGGTTTAGGGTTGGTGCGGCAGCACGCTACTGGCTGGCCCTCTGAAGCAGCAATGTCCCTTTGCGTAAGAAATCCCTCTTCATCCGAGCACGGAGACCAAGTGCCCGTGGGCAATTACCGGGATGCTTTATGTAACCCTCAATCTCCAAACCCCCAACCTGAGATAATGCATCCATTTTGCGCAACCCGACTACATGCTTCTGCTTACACAAGCATGCCCCGATCGAAGGCACTCGCGTCCTGGCGTTCGGGGTGTTTAGGGTTTTGAAGTTTAGGCTTCAAAGCCTGGCTGGTATGTTTGCTAGTAGCCATTTCGGGTTTAGGGTTTCGGGTTTAGGACCCCATCTCGGGAACCTCAACCCATTACATGGTGACTTGTGTAGACACACATACACATCGTGTACATTCCAAATGCTAGTACATGAAAACGCTAGCACATGCATTTTTGTCAGCATACATATTTACACTTGTATATACATGGGAACAAATTTACTTATATGTAGAAGAACCAAGATGTATATACATATATATATATATGTATACACATGTACATGCTATGTATCTGTTTAGCCCCATGCCGTTTGCAAATCTCCCGCCTTTGCACTCTTTAAACCAATGAAAATTGCCCAGCTCAGAATACCCAACCCCAGATGTTGCGTTCCCTCGGCCTCTTGGGTACTGACCCCCCTTGCAACAATCTATGACAGGAGTCATGTTAAAAACAGGTACCGTGTGGGGTCAGTAGTAGTCTGGGACAGCCCTAAACCCTCCATGCTGGTTTCCTTGTCTTTCTAGTTTGCCTACGCACTTTCTGTAGCCCTATATTCCCTGCATGTCCCTGTACAACGCCAATGAACTGCCATGTAACCCCTGTTGGGGAAGTATTTCAGCGACACACATCTTTTCGAATCAGAACTTGAAATTCCAGCAGCCTGAACCAGCAGCATCGGGCAAGAACATCTCGCCTTGGCTTGAGAGCGTACTGTAGGGGCTTTAGGGTCTCTGTAAAAAAAGGGTAACCACGATGAACACATTGTTGCAAAACAGCTTCAGCGTGTCTGCTTTCAGATCAACCCTAGACTCAAACCCCTTAACCTTGATCCTACCACCCTAATTCCTAAACCCCCAAAAGCACCAGTTCTTGGTTCCAAGGTTGGACCATGCACCCAGAAGATGACGGTTAAAGCCCGTTTTCACGTGCTATAATCCCCTCCCCTAGAATTACCCCCCCCCCCAACCCACCCGAATATTACATACTACCTATGTATACTATACTATACAACAATGGCAGTATCTAATAAGGGGGGGGGGTAAGGGGTTTTTGATAGTAGGTGAGGTGATTACTATAAAGGGGCTGAAAGGAGATATCGTTAGGAACGATCCGGGCACCAAAAGCAAAGACAAAGAAGTTGCAATGTAACCATTCCTGGAAGTTAGGGCCTCTTTTTTGGGATCCTATTTTGAGAATTACAAGATGTTGGGGTGTATATTGGGGTCTCCCCTTGACCCGATACTGATGCTCTAACTGTCTGGCGTCGGCTGTAAAAATTCTCACGTTCATCGAGGGGTCAAACATCGGATGAAACGTCTGAGAGAAAGAAACTAGGAAGCTGTCCAGTGAAGGGTTTCGGCGGTTGAGGGAATTGGGGCTTCAGGTTTCAGCGTTTTGGGGTTTCGGGGTACTTCCGTTTTGGGCTTGGCATGCTTTCGTGTCCCCTTCACTAGACTCTCTCTCTGTCTCTTTCTCTCTCACTCTCTCTCTCACACACACCCCTTCTTGGTGCTTGTTTCAAGGATGGATTCCATGAAAACCTCCTGACACTAAGTAGCCACTCAGTAAGCTGCTGATGGATCAAACAAACCAAGTCAGAGGCCTCACCTGCACCATTCAAGAAGAGACTGCAGATCTGCAAACCCAAGTACCTGCAGCTTAGCAGCAATTCTCTTCAACTGCTAGGTATAACCCAGAAAGCTGTAGGTAGTTGAGGTTGCATGTGCCCACCATAACGGCTATAGCAGCCTGAATTTCTTGATTCTTCAATGTTCGGGCATTATTCCCTATATAGATCTTAACGTTGAAACCGGCGGCGAAGCTCGTCCACCAGATCATTCTCGGCACTGCCCACCTCGGTGCAAGACGTGGGCTACACGAAAACATAAGCTGGGAAGCTGAGCGGCAAGGGGGGGGGAGCTATGAGGAGGGAGATGTAAGGTTTGGGGATCAGGATTTAGAGCTTCGACTTAGACGGTGTGGGAATTTGCTCAATTCAGCAAGTCTGGTTAGAAGCGAATGGCAAGGAGGATCTCCCAGACTACTCGATCGCACCTGCAGACTCTGCTAAACAAACGCTCTGTTTCATTCATGCCTAGAGTAAGAGATCGAGGGGGCGAATATAAAAGCACATGTCAAGGGACCTACGTAAGGATGTTTACTCTACATGAGCCATTGTCTAAACTCCTAGTATCCCCCTTAATAACCCCTATAGTAGTTCCCTATATAATCCCCTATATAACCCCCTTTAAGGAGTTTAAACTATGGCTCACATGATCCTGACTTCATGGCCCAACTTGGGGACTATTAACCGATGCCAGCCATGATTGGGGCGAGCCCGGGTGAGGTCGTTAAAGTTTGCCCAGGCATTGCTTTGCAAAGCAACAGTCCTACCCAGCGCTCTGGGAGGATCTAAAAATTAGATCCCTTATATAGACCCATTTTTACCCCTATATAATCCTTATAGAATTTCCCATATGATTGCAGGGGATCTAATTTTTAGATCCCTTTGGGGGTTCTGGGAAATTGATGCCTGAGTAGGACCCTCAGATCTAAAGAGGGGTCACGATGTCTACTCTCAAAAGTCTCAATCCTTGTCTTTGGCATTCTTCAACGAAGAACCCTTTTTAGCCTCCAGCATCTTGGAGATGATGTATGTTTTTATGCAGCCAAAGTCATTTCAGCTGAATGCTGCTTGCTTCATACCTGCCAATCGGGAGCAGCTGCTTGCCTTCAACCTTAGAACCCTTAACCCACAAATCCCAAACCCTAAACTCTAAAACTATAACCAAAAAACCAAACGAAAGAACAACAACACAAAACAACAAAACGAATGCCCTGTTCGCTGTAAAAGCATGACCTTCCAGCAAGATGACGCAGAACCCATCTAGCCACTGTGAAAAGCGGGCACTAGTCGTTCTGGTGGCCCTTTTGGGATTTTCATATGACTTTGGTAGAATATCATCCCCAAGCGTATAACCCTTGTCCCTGCTTGAAAGCGTCCCGTGTTGGGCTTCCACATTAGTGTAGAAGATGCTAACCTATCTCGAATGTTCGTTGCTCAAGGTTTATAGGGTTTATGGTGTATGGCTCAGGGTTTTTACAGTTTAGACTAGGGGCCCTGAATAGTTAGAACAATGCTCGACTGCTACGCGGCCATGGAAACACGAAACACATCAGCGGCCCAAAGCCCTGAAGGCTTACACTCCCCCAAACTAACATGGAAACCCATATAGCCCCATTTTAGAGTGACTGTAGTCTTTATAGGGCCCCTTTTGGATTTCCATGTTAGTTTCCAGGAGTGTACCCCTGCAGGTTTAGGGGGCACAGCGCCTAGCACGTATCATTCGTCTACACTTCACTTGGAACTAGGTACTAGTTATAGACTGACCCTCTGGGAGGATCTAGAAATTAGATCCCTGTATAGACCCATTATAACCCCTATATACTCCTTATATTTTTTCTCTATTCTAGGGGATCTAATTTCTAGATCCTTTTGGGGGTCTCGGTAGAAGGTGCCTATAAAGGGGTTTTATACAGGGGTTACATAGGAATTGTGTAGGGAATATATAGGGATTTGTAGGGTTTAGGGGTTCCCAAAATTAGGGGTACCATTTTGGGGGTCCAATAATAAGGACTATAGTATTTTGGGGTCTATACTGGGGGTCCCTGATTTAGGGAAAGTACCATTTATGGGGAACCATCGTCCTTTCCATCAAGAACCATTCGTCGATTTCCTGATGACTATTACGTAATTGGTATTTGGCATGCGGCTGTCTTGTTGATGGGCACCCCTATGCGTCGAAGCACCAGCATCGAAGATTTCCTGAAGAAAGAAATGTTGCTGCCGTGGGAACTTTGGCTAAGCTGCTTTAGCAGATTTACAGTTACATATCGATATAAAGGCACTTGAAATTATTATGATCTTCCACAAGTTGCGAGGATAGAAAGATAGAATGGTACGGGAACGAATCCCAGGTATTCTGGTTTATGGGTAGTACTGAAAGTCAGGTGTCACTAGTTATTGTTTTCAAGGCACTAAATGCGCATTTTCACAGGCCCTACGAGCCTAACATCAGAAGTTGGAAGATGGAAGCGGCGTGTAATGGTCAAACTCTTTGCATGGTGGTTTCGTCTACGTAGGTCTATGTTGGAGAGCCTTCCGAAAGAATCACGTTCATGTTTATATAGGAGTCTTTCAAGGCACCCCTGTATATCCCCGAAAGGGGATGGAATCCCCTTACAAATTTCCAAGTTCCGACTTTAAGCAAACCCAAATACCTTTTCTTTCATGAAGCCCTAAACCCTAAACCCTAAGCCCTATCTCTTCTGCATCCCCCTAAATGGCCGCAGTGCTTATACAGCACCAGGAAGGGGACCCGAAGCTTCTTCTACGCTTATTGTAAAATCCTCCCACCCCGCAACCCTCCTAACCCCAAGGCTCCATGTAGGTACTATTTATCGGGTTTAGGGCCCAATGTGGCATTATTTATATAGTTAGAGCCCCAGGGTCATAGTAAATCTTTCCAGTTTAGCATACTATACAACAATGGGAATACTCTTTTTGTTTGTTTGGGGGGTGTGTTAGTAGGAGAAGGGATTTGAATCCTACGTTCAAACACTCTACTTCTTGTGTTACAGCCTTAATGCCTAACCAACCAAGTCGGAGAATCCGAAAACCTGCCTAAACTAAATCCTGTAGACCCCAAATCCCATACAGCCACATGAAAGCTTACACCTGAAGGGCTCCCTGAACCCTAAACCCTAAAACCCTAAATCTGCATCTCAGCTTCCTTCAGAAACCCACCTGCTGCACGACCCGGCGCTCCCTTTGGGGTTTAGGGCTATTGGTTCCCAACCCAGTAACCTAAACCTTGACCCTAAAACCTTGACCCTACATAAAACCCATAACCCTAAAGCCTAAAGCGCGGATGCGCTTGGAGCATGTTTGGGCCGAACTCATGATGCTATCCTAGAAGACATTGGTCCGACACAAGCGGCTTGCACATTGAGACAATGCTGGTGTTCTGTGATGCCGGAGAAGAACAAGTCTCTGAAGAAAAGTCCTGACCTGAACCACCCTGACAGTCTAAAGCCTCAAGCATAAGCCCTCCGGACGCACCAAAAAAACAGACAAGTGCAGGTACGCGGCTTATCTGCGGATATCAGCTGCGATGCGATGTTGGGAAGGCCCTGTTAGTAGCAGAGCTCCAGTTCCGGTCTCTCAGGAGGACGTACCATTTGCTAGCTCACATTAACCTAGGAAGAAAAAAGGATCCTTTTTTACATGAATATAAGGAATCCCATACCCCAAAAAATACAAAGGATCCCTAACATTGATCCAGAAATACTTATGGGCCAGTTGGCTAGGCTTTTTGAGGGATAGCCGATTGGGGTTGGGACCGACCGGGCTTTGTAAGGTATTTGGCCAATGCTTTCCGCGGAGGGTTGTAGTCAGGCATGCTGGTCCAGAAATCGTATGTCTCCACGGAACAAAACTTGCATTGAATTGGGATCTCATTAAATTGCGCGGCTACTTGCCACAGACTAGCGGCTAAAGTGTTGGATTCCTGGCGTAGGGACTCACAAAACAGGAGCTAAACATCTTTGGAACGACGCATGAAGGCTTGGTTTCCTATGGAACGCCGCATGAAGGGTTGGTCTCCTAGAGGGCATCCACTGCAGGGATTATGTGAGGGGTATATAGGGCCGTACAGGGGGGTTATGGGGTTTGGGGCTACCAATAATGAAATGGTAAAGACAACGGACATGAAATGGAAACTGGGAAGATGGAACCCTAAACCCTAAACCCCTAAACAGCAGAGGGGCCAGATGTGCATATTCTGAAACATCATTGTTATCTATGCCAGGTGTTATAAGAGAAGTTTAGGGTAGTATGTCACCTGGTTGTTATTTGGGCTTTCTCTACAAAATCCCAAACCCAGAGAAGCTCTATATAACCCCAGCTTCCATGCCATTCGGCATTTTCCTTTCCGTCTGATACTCCAATATTGGCAGCCGCAAACGGCATACAGCCCCTATACAATCCCTAACTCACCCTATATCGTCCCTATAGAACCTGCTATAACCCTAATACCCTAAACCCTAACCCTTATACATCTACATAACTTGGGTTTTTTCCAGCAGAAACTCTCCTTGGCTATCTACCCTCGCCTGCGCTTCGAAGCCGACATAGCTATCAACCTCCTCGGCAAACTTACTTGTGGGGGATTAGTAGGGAATAGAGGAACATACTCTGTAGGGATTATATGGGAATATAATCCCTTCTTCCCAACTCACCATGCCTAAGCGTAAAGCATGAGCTTGAAGAGTTCAGGGTGGAACTCACAGGGTTTGTGTGCCTTTGGGACTTCAGGGCTTGGCCTAGGGTTGAGGAATTCGAGCTTTGCGGGGTCATTTTTGTCATAGGTTTCATGGATGACCCTCCAAGTAGGGCTTTTCAGATGCAAAGACTGTCCAGTTCAGATGTTGTAGAAGCAGACGGTGATCAGGATTCAAGTTTGGATGGTGCTTGAGGCTTCATGGGTGCTTCAGGCTGCAGGGCTGTGGTGAATGTCTAGCAAGCGGGTTCTGGAAGTTTGGAGCTTAACTTAACTGGCACCAACCTTCCCGAACTTGAGCGAACTTTGGCTACTCGCCCTTCAGAAGAGACAAGCCTAGAAGTGCATCAACATCAAACTCAAGCAAGCCCGCCTGTATCAGAGGTCGCAATACCTACCCCAAACCCTTCATTCCTGTACCATCCAGGGGTCAGGGTTTAGGGTTTGTATCCCCCTTAAGTAGATAGAATATGGCTTTGGGTATATTATAATCAGATCTCCATATACCCCATATTCTATCTACGCAAGGAGGACTATAGGGTTCTCCACCCGAAGCTTGTTGTTCAAGACGTCAACTCCGTGACTACTTGCAGAGAAAAGAGCGACGTCGTAGAAGCCCCGCTCTGCCAGGAATTGCCTCAGGTCCAGTCATATAGTAATAGAGGGTTTAGGGTTTAGGGGTTTAAGGTTTAGGGTCTAGGGTTTAGGGGTTTAGGGTTAAGGGGTTTAGGGTGTAAGGGTTTAGGGTGTAATAGTAATGATACTTGCAAGAGTAATAGTAATAGACGGTCTAGTCCTAACGGAGATGGCGTTTTGGGGATAGAGTTTATACGGTCTACAGCAAGGGACTATTTGGAGTCTCATGCGCAAATAGATGTGGGAGTCTAACCTGGAAGAACTCTGGCGATTACCTGACTTAGGGTACTCAGAAGCCAGCTTGTTCTATCTGACCTAGAACTCTGTGAGGCTCTAGAAAGTAGATCACACTTTAAGATTCCTAGAAAAATCCAATGGTTGTATAGGGTACCATATTCGGGGCTCTACTTTTCAGATCGTCCCAAGGGAGTGGGTATTGCTGCCTATGATCCTTGGATCGAGGTATGCCTGGGGCGGTGGGGGGATGGGAATGTATAGCAGTAAAATAAGAATAGTGGAAAACATTCAAAATACTATAATAGAATAGGGTATATAATGGTTGTAAAGGGGATATATGGGGAGGATCAATCACATCTTGCAAGTTGCCATAAGCATGCATGCCTTTTGAAGGACCCCAAACCCTAACGCGAAACCCTAAACAAGGAGGTCTTGCAAGGGTCTGCAGGATTCTTGCGGCTGTCAGAATTCCGCAAGACGTACTCCATGTCTTGAAAAGTTTTGGGAGCGTCCGAAAAATCCGAGTCCGAATACACCTCATTTGCAAGAAGCATTCTTCATGATCATCCCTTTGAAGTTGACATGATTTTCAAGACATCCCGAAACCCAGACCCCCTTAAACGCAGCCCCTCAATCATCTCTACCCTAATCCCTTAAGCACCTTCATTCCCCCAAACCTTAAACCAACAATAAACATTAAGCTGGGCAGCTCGGTTCTCCTTGTGACAGATTGGAGCAATCCAGACTCGAGCAAGTTGGACTGCACGGCGTATCTGCCCTGCAGGTTTAGAGTCTACTTCCCAGAGGGTCCATGTACCCAATAATAATGTGCCTTTAAAGACGGACATATGGCGAGATGCCCAGGGACATATATGGCTACATAGGCCTGAGGGTTTGGGGCCCATGAACCCCATACGTGAGTAATTGGGATGTGTGTACAAACAATTTTCGTACCTATTAGGGAATGTACTGGAGTTACAGTTACAGGGGACAATACTAAACTACAAAAGGGACCCGTATATCCACCTTAAATGGTCCCTAGGTAAGCCTAAGCTTGACAGTAGCTCATGTGAGCGTTTGGGAGGACAGGGTGTTGGCCTGGCAACTTCCCCGTTTGCAGATGACCGACAACTTGGTCAGAAGGACGTAGTAAGTAGGATAGTCATCGGGATAAGTTGGGTTATTATATTGCATGCCTTATAGGGGGTATAATTATACTTACTAAGTCTTACTAAGTGCCCTTGACCCATGTAGATGGGCTGGGAACGCGCCAAATACTGAGTATCCATGGCCTTCACAACGCATTGTAGCACCTTTGACAAAATTTGCTTAGGAACATTTATCTAATTCTGCCATCTAATGAGGGTTAAGGGGTATTGGCCGGCAGGCCATGTAAAATTTCTGCCTTCGAATCAGAGTGAAACAGAATCGCCCGTGCGAATGAATTCGCAGCAGCATAGGGCGTTGAGGCTGTGTGGGCTTGACAGTTTGCCACTACAACATTTGCGTTTCTATGTCACCACCGAGCTTCTCAAACAAGCAAGCCCAGAATGCTGAAAACCAAGAGGGAACAGAAGTCAAAGCATGTTCCGTGGGCATTCCGCTCTTGCAAATGGAAAAACTCTCACGCAAAAGCCCTCTAGATCCTCGCATGCTTCTCCTAAAGGGCGAATTGCGCCTGACAAGCTGTACAATCCCTAGAGCCCCAACTCTAATGGAGAATCAAATTGCAAAGAACATGGAAAATGAAATGGAAACTGGGACTATGTAGGGCTTTATAGGGATCAGGAGCCATAGTCTAAACTCCTTCAAGGGGTATATAGGGGATTGTAGAGGGGAGTATTATTGGGGCTATTAATCAAGGGGAATACTAGGAGTTTAGACTATAGCTCCTATAGATCCAAACTGCACACCTCAAACATGTTTGGCGCCTGAAGCGGTTGTTGCACCAGCAGCACATCACCTAAAAGATCAAAGAGAAAGAGGATTATAGTCCCCCTTAAGTAGATAGAATATGGCTTCGGGTATGTTATAATAAGACCCCCATATACCCCATATTCTATCTACTTAAGGGGGACTATGTCTGGGCTCGGGGAGTGGATGCATTCGATGGCATGGGCTTGTTTGGCGCCTCCTTGCGCGACCCACGCCTAGACTCTTAGCCTAATCAAAAGCAGAGACATTAGTTTGGCACAAGATATACAATTAATCGAAAATACTATAGTATATTGGGGGTATATAAGGATAATGGAAAAATAGAACCTACCATATAGTATATTGGGGTTATTTCGGAGTACTGGAAAGAACATGGAAACTACTAGGGGGCTCGGGGCTCTGCCTTGACAGTTAGGGGCTTCTCACAGAAGGGGCTACAGCGAAACTGATTTTCTTCCAGCAATGGGGGGGTGCCTGCATCATTGCTGGTGATATTCTCTTGTACTTGTCTCAACCTGTGGTACAGATACATCAACGACCTCCAAACCCTGCTAAGTGCCCCTCCCTCTTACAACCGTTTTCCCAAAGATACTGCTGTAGACCCTCACAACCCCTTTGTAGTTTCGACACCCCCCCTAAGTTACCCAGGAGCATCCCTTTTGCAAGACGACGGACCAGAAACCTTGTTTTATATAGGGATAAGATTACCTCCCCCCTTAGGGCAGCCGAACCCCTAAGATGGGTTCCCTGTGTAAGGTCCTTATTAAAGGGTCGGGTTAGCTGACATAACCTTATTCTGGGCTGCTGCTGAGGAATCTAAATTAAGTTACCATAACAGCGGTATACAGTAAATGAGGAATCTAAATTAAGTTACCACAACAGCGGTCTACAGTAAATAAAAGGATTTCCCTGTTACAATAATTCGCTTAAGTTCCTTCACAGCAACCCAGTAGTACAGTACCCCTAAACCCTAAACCGTAGCGGTCCCCGCTTCTCAGGTTGCGCCAAGGATCACTCCGGCGGCTCATGGCCGAAGTATTGCCTCGGATGCAGTTTATGTGGAATCCTCCAATGAGTTCTTAGAAGGGAATCTAGGAATATGGTCCCCCTTAAGTAGATAGAATCTGGCTTTAGGTATATTATAAAAAGATCCCCATATACCCCATATTCTGTCTACTCAAGGGGGACTACATATCATCTAGGGGTGATATAGGGATTATATTCCCTTATTCCTTACTAGAACCAGTAAGTCCTGAATGATTGGTAGGAGTAGCTCCTTACACACACTATCTACGCAGTAGCATAAGGGGCCAGGGAGGCCCCCCACTAGAATTCAAGGTTGGGGATGAAACTTAGGTGAGGATGTAGTTGTTTTCTTTTTGTGAGGCTTTTTTCCTCCCGGATGCAGGGTTCGAAGCGTTGCGCGACGACAGGGACCTATCCCAATGAAACCTAAACCCTAAACCCGAGACCCTTAACCCTTAACCCTAAACCCCTAAACCCAAAACCCTCAAAGAGACCCAGCCCATATAGCTTCAACCCCAGGGGCCTGAAGCCCTTCCTGGACCGCAACGGTAAGCAAAACCCGAAGCGCATAACGATTGACAAAAGGCAAATATTCTGAATACTTCGGGGCTCCAGGCTAATCTTAAGACCTATTAAAATCCGAAACCCTAAACCCCTGAAAAAAAGCCCTAAACCCTAAACCCTAAACCCAAAGATCCTGAGGTCAGGAGTCCATCACCTGCTGCCATGATGCCGTAGGTGTGCGCGAGCGATAGCTGATGGCGAGTTTGCAACTTCGCTGTAGATCTTGGACCATAAAGGGGTTGGGGTGGGTTTAGGGTTGAGGGTTGAGGGTTTAGGGTTTAGGGTTGAGGATCTATAGTCCCCCTTAAGTAGATAGAAAATGGGGTATATGTGGATCTTCTTGTAATATACCCAAAGCCATATTCGATCTACCTAAGGGGGACTATAGGTTTTAGGATTGTGGTTGCGGGTTCATAGTCTCTCACCTGGTAGCCTGGAGTAGCTAGGAATCCAAGATGGCATCATGAAAGCCGGAAGCTTGGGGTAATGTGGAACTAAGGCTTCATGTAGGTACTATTTATAGGGTTTAGGGCCAAATGTAGGTACTATTTATAGGGTTTAGGGCCCAATTTAAGCACTTTTTTATGGGATTTAGGGCCCAATGTAGGTAGTATTTATAGAGTTTAGGGCCCACTGTAGGTATTATCTACATAGTTAGAGCCCCAGGGGAAGGACAGTGATAGTGACCCCCGACCCTCCGGCGGCAGCATATGAACCTGACCATGCGAGCTTACTACAGAATTTCGACACGAGGAACATGCGGGATGACAAAAATTGCAGTCATGCCTTTTTGCAGGCTCAAAGAAACAAGTGGCCTGACAAATAGCAGAAGTGCCCTGTTAAATCTCTGTCTAGGATGCATTGTTAATGGGTTTCCCACATGAACCCTGAACCCTAAACCATAAAAGAGCAGTGGAGGAAGAGCGGCAAAGCCTAACCTTGCGCAGGATCAGTACATGGGGCTTCTCAACGCGGTTTAAAGGTTTAATAGGGTTTTGGTTTTAGCGCTGGATAACCCCAAAACATTTTTTACGAGATAGAGGGGGCTACAAAGGGATCATGGGGTCCCTAAGCAGGATTTGAAGTGGTTGTTTTGAGATCATCGCACGTATGGGCATGTTCGAAAAACCAAATGGCCGTGATAATTTCCAATCACATCTGCTTCTGGGGAGATACTGGCGTGGAAGAGTGGTTCTTCACATCTGGGCACATGAGCCAACTAGACCGGTATCCAATCATTACAGCAGGTACCTATTCTTGAGGATTTAAGTCTCCGGAATCTGCGGTCTCGTGCCTTGCACGAGCTTGGGTATGTCTAAGAATATCTTCAAGCTATGCTTCAACCTCCTCTTTGTCCATTCCGCGCTACACCTAGTTTCATGTAAGCAGTGTTCGCTCTAGACAATCGAAACTCTGACACCTTGAGCTGGTGCTCCAGAGCTGGTTCCAGAAAACTACTTTCACATGTTTCCTCCAAGCCTGATACGCCAAACCCATGCCGTCACGCTGCATTCTGTGTACACGTGAGAAACCGCGACGCTGCTGGCAAACCTGGCAGGTTACGGGCCGACGTTATTACGTGAAAAGGGGGTATAGAAGTAGAACAAGATGTAGTCTTACAGTAGGGGTATGATTTGCAGAAAGCTAACCACATTTCGTAGTGTATACAAGAAATTCAGGAGTCTCCTGACATACATCCACCCCCATCATGGAACAACTGCATCACGACCAATCACCAAGCATGCTGGCTGTGTCACTTTAAACACTTCGCAACAAAGGCAGTACTGGAAGGTTTCGCAGCCCACAAGTACCACAAAAAGGAGTGGCATCAGCTCACTTTGCCAAACATCCTTGCAGTGAGGACAATGCTGTCATAAAAGAAACATGATGGGGGGATAGGACGGAGGATTATACATATGAACAGGAGTGGAACATGCAGTCAAAGGACTAGTACATGACGTCCGAAGGGGAACCTAGCTCCGCACGTGCTCTACCTATAGAACTGTTCCTAGGACGCTTCAGGGTTTGGGAGTTAGGGTGTGTTTGGGGATGCTGCCTGAGAAAAGTATGGTAGGAATCCAGCTTACCGTCTCCGGAGCTTGAAACCCGATGTAATTAGGCACCTTCAAACATTCAGAAAGACCTGGATGCACTCACCAAATACACACTCGAAAACCCGACCTCATCATGACACCCCCTATATACCCAAATACAGACCCTAAATGTTTTGTATCTATACACCCCTTTATCGCCCTCATTTGAACCCTCATATCAGCGCTAGGCCTGCTCTTGTCCACGTGAAAGGGCATGACGGCTGAACGTCAACGGATGATAAACATTTTTGATCGCTAGACTTTAGACATCCTAATTCGCAGGCCTTTTGAACACATCCTGAACCCTAAGCCCTGGGGCTCTAAAGATATAAATACTACCTACATTGGGCCGTAAACCCTATAAATAGTACCTACATGGAAGCTTAGGGGAACCCTAAGCCCTCCAGCCCACAAAGTCTTAACCGAGCCGCAAAAGCAAACGAACAGGAACACTGCTACCAGCAGTACGTGGGGGCAAGCAGCCAAGCTCTCCTGCCAGAGCTAGGGTTTAAGCTTTAGGGTTTAGGGTTTAGGCTTAGGGTTTAGGGTTTAAGCTTTAGGGTTTAGGGTTTAGGGTTTAGGGTGGTATGTTGAGTTTTCCCGAGAGCCCTGCACATAAGGACCCAAAACCTGGGATTCATGCAACAGGGAGTTGTAGACCAGTTAATAGTTAGGCCTATGAAGGACATTGAAAGGGTTCGTGACTCATGTGTTCATGTGAGCTATAGTCTTAACTCCTGGCATGCTTCAGATTTCAGGGTGTGAAAGTCCTTGTCTAGAGTTTGGAGTCCAGGGTTTCAAGGTTCAGGGTTTCAAGGTTCAGGGTTTTGGGATTCATGTGCAGGGTAAAGGTCAAGGGTTGGGATAGTTTCAGGGGTTCACGTCTAGGGCTTAAGGTAGGCGCTCAAGCTGCGGACAGCCTACGTGGTGGTCCGTGGTGGCTTGAAGTAAGCAGGAGCCACACTCCGGGTAGGTGAAAGCCTCTTCAGACACGATAAGCTTATCCTGCCTGTTACTGGGTGCTTCCTGAGCAGGTACCTGGTCCATTGAGGGAAAGCAAAGCCAAACCGTAACTTCAATAATGGTTTGTACATTGTACATATTACCCGAAGGGTCCAAGGACTCAAATAAGAGGGTTTTAGGGCCCAAATACAAAAATATGAATGGTACTTGGGCCCTAAAACCCTATTATGTGGTCCTTGGACCCTATAGGTATTATAACATACATCATGCAAGTGTCGCTGACCTCTTACCCAGAAAGAGTCTACTAAAGAATTCTAGAACCACAAAAAGCCCATAATGCTAGCCATCCATTTCTTGCTGCAATGTCGGCTGCTTCTATTCCTACCTGTAGTTGTATCTTTTTATGGTTGCCACTGGCAAGAAATGTAGATGCCCGAATAATCACAAACATTCTTGCATCGTAACCCTTCAAAATACAGCAAAACCAATATGCACCAAACCAACCCAAGTTATTTACACTCCTACATATAATCCTACATCCTCTTTTTATCATTCGGATCCCAGTTTCCGTTCTCCATTCTCTACAAGAAACAAACAAAACTGTACACCCCCCTAAATCCTGGTACATCCCTGTATAGCCCCTATATCCTCCTTTCAATGCGCACGCAACATCCCAGTTGCTACTGCAGGCGTGAACACAGGTGTTATACAGGGACACAATGGCCACAATGGGATTGAGGATGTAGGGTTTGCATTGGCAAGGTTGCGGGTGCCAGTAGAAAAATGGATAAGCAAAAGCGAGAGATGTAACACCACGTGGACGGGCGCATACAGGGTTTTGTGAAGGCAGTCAAGAGGTTTGATAGCCCCCTAACTATCACATGACTAAATAGTGTGCTAATATTATGAAGTACTACCAGGATGTATTCATCCTGGCATCTCTGACACAACACTTATCTCTTCTACAAGTGCACACTCCGCGTTTTCGTGTTGTAATAGAATACTAGGCAGTGCCGAATAACGGAAAGAGTGCAAGTGCTGGAGAGTAGCGGAAGGGATTAATCCGAAACACCGCTCTGCATCCAAGGGTCCACATACTGCCGAGTGAAGGGGCGACATTTCGACATCGTCTCATGAATCTGTTGGCTTGATGCTACACATAAGAACTTTAGCTGTGCATATACACGATGTTTCTACATGTTCATTTAGATTAGATGTATGAATGTGTATATATACATATGTATATGGACTCTGCGTTGGCTGACAAATGCCTGGCTACTGTGCTGGAGTTCATGTCTTCCTCTGCTTTACAATGGGTTTAGCAACGCAACGGCAACACCCAAAATTAGAGTCCTATAGCTATCATATGCACTTATCCCGAAATGAGAGGTGCCCTTTAGAATTGTTGAGTCTAAGTTGGGGTCCCCTATTTAGGGAAACCTACATGTAACAATGTTAGAGTCACAAATTGCGGTTTTGCAGGTAATAGGTTCCTTTTGGTACCTGAGCCCTATGTGGTGTTGGGGCTACTGGCGGCTACATGGTTCCGAAATGCTTGCATGGCTGAATGTCAGTTGACCCTTGGAGCCCCGACAGCACAGGGGTACCTTTTTGGGGGTCCCCCTAATAAGGATTCTAGTGAAATGGGCTCTATATTAGGGTTCCCTAATTTTGGAAAACTACCACATGGCTTAGGGTTTAGGTGTTTTTTGCAATGCTCTTTTAGGTAAAGGGTTTAGTTCAAAGTTTCACGTTCAGGGTTCAAGCGACGAGGAAGAATCTGCCATTGGAAGTCTGAGGCGGATCCTGATTAGGGCCCCCTCATCCCTGGGCAATTCCAACAGAAACGCCGAGTCCCTAAAAGGTGTCCCCCACTCACTTGCTGAGCTAGCTCCTTCAGCTTGGTTCCGCCAAAAAAACGGATGCTTAAACGACCTTTGGGACATTCAGGGAATGGATGGGATTTGAGACATCCCCTCGGAGATTCCAGTGAGATCTCCTCAGCGTCTTCCCCACATGAAGCACACATCTGCGAGCCACTCTCCGTCTTTTCCAGTATGGGATATTCATAAAAGGTATAGTATCAATGCTATGGCAATAACATCAATACTGGTGCCAAAGGTGTCCTGCAATCAGGTATCTAAGTTTCAGATGCTTCCGTTTTGGGTGACTCTGATACAGCGACCTGAAGCTTGCGACGTCCAGCTGCTCGATTATCATCAAAATCTGGGCGATTTCGCAGCATGAAGGCCAACATTTGGAAGCTACCACTACACCTTCCGGTCAAAGAACTGCATGGCTTTATGATGCCTTGAACAGGCTTCCCTGGGAATGTTCTTTCACAAGAATGAAATCTCGGATCAGTGAATCTTCCCCGTGGCGCCTGCAATAAGTTCAGGGCTATATATGGGGCTTAAGGAAAGACTCAGAGTTCATCAAAGAATCACAAATGGAGGATTCCCTTGTATGAAGGGCACCCTAATACTGGTAATTGCTGCAGCTACGCTGCCAGGGATATGGGTGCATCTTGCAGATGCTCACACGGGATCTTCAAAAGAAGAGGCACTTTCTGGTATCCTCCATAAGAGCAATCCTAGTAATTTGCAATGGGACGGCTTTTTTGCGGGGTGAATGCCCGTATGCCGGTTCCTCCCTGCTGACTGCCCTCAAGGTGTAACCCATAAAACTATAGCTACCGCCGGTTACACGTAGGGCTTAGATAGGATTACCCTAATGCATTCTTTGCATATGAGCTATTGTCTAAACTCCTAGTATCCCCCTGAACAACCCCTGTAGTAGCCCCCTATATATACATATATATATATGTATATGTATATATATATACACATATTTTTCCCTGTATATATATATATACCCCCTTAAAGGAGTTTAGACTATATAGTCCAAATGCCCATCTCGCAGCAGACTTGCAGGCCAAACCCTAAACCCTAAGCCCTAAACCCTAAGCCCTACACCCTAAACACTAAGCCCTAAACCCTAAGCCCTACACCCTCAGCCCTAAACCCTACACCCCTAAACCCCACAACCCCACACCCTAAACCTTCCAAGTAAGCCAACCGCGCCATCACGGGGGCGACAA
>CAJNIZ010047363.1:0-36521 GCA_905231905.1 Symbiodinium pilosum | reverse complement strand
AATCAGGGGTCTACATTACCCAGACTCCTGTGATAAACAGCATGGAAATCGCGTTGAAGGCCGCGCTTTGCAACCTTCAGCTGCCTTGTCTGAGGTCACAGACGCTCACAGCGCTGACAACGTGACTGGTGAGATGCCGGTTCAAAGAGAGGCGTCCGAGAAGGAAGCGACTCAGAAGATCAAAGAGAAGGCATCTGAAGAGAAGGCTCTGAGTTTATGGTTCGAGGGTTTCGGGTTTAGGGATTAGGGTCCAGGGACCCTCAATAATTAGAGAATCATATTTCACAAGAAAATGGAGAATGAAATGGACACTTTGGCTAAGTAGGGGTTTTCAGACGGGACCCTAAATCCCAAACCCGAACCGTATAGGTGGTGGCAAAAGCTTTGGGTCAGGAATAGGCTGCATGTGTCAGGCAAAGACATCCTCTGAGTATGGCATTTTCCTCCAGGTAACTGGTTAAACAGGTGCTGAAAAGAGGGGGCGGTGGCTTCCCCATGTTTGTGTTGGGTCTATTTCAGGCGGTTCTGTGGTGTTCCTTGCAATACAGTTGGGCCACTATGCAAAGGAGTAGTATATAGGAACCCATGGCGAATAAAAGCGAGTCCTTCAGTAGTATAACCCAAAATCACCCAGACACTGTTAACCGACATGTGCAGTACACCTTTGGTTGTCGTTCCTGAGGTGTACTGGCGAGTCCATGTTTGCTTACGCAATAGCACACCCTTGTGCAAAAAAAGTCCATGCTCAAATTCCCTGTGCTAAGTAGTTTCCAAACAGGAGCCAGCCCACACGACCAAGAGTAAGAAGGAGAACTCTCTTCGGCCGTCGTCTAGCACACAGCGAAGCGAGGACTGTGGTGCTCGTTCGGGTTTGAGTTCACAGGATAGGCAAAGACTGTTGGTAATTACAGGTAGTCGGGCGGCACGACATGCGCATGCTGTTTTGGAGCAGGTCTTGTCACTTCGCCTAGAGAACGAACAGGGGAGGGCCCTTCCTGGCAGACGATCCACTGCCCGACCGCTTCAGGACTGTGCCTGTGATTCACAGTAGCGGACTTGGACGCCCCCCCCAGCCGTTATCTACTGCACTGAAGTGGATTTGGAGCAACATGCCAAACTCTGCGCCAGGAAATCTTCGATGGTAACCTGCAGCGGTTAAAGAGATTTCTCATAGAACACCAGGGACAATGGCCGCTTTACCGCGCCCCAGCTGAGCCAAGAGCTTGCCGCATGAGGAGATTCGAGGGATTTCCAACGTTGGGTTGGGCTCTCGTGTGCATTGCTATCCCTATATGCGGAGGGTAGTATGTTGGAGCTTTACGAGGGCAGTCTTGATGAATAATTGGACTGTGCGTCCTTAGAATGCTGTAATGGGGCTGGGCAAACAGAGAGAAACCCTGCGATTCATTTGACTACAGTTCAGCCTGAAGTTTGTGAACAGCGCAAGGTTCCAGCGATGCGATTGAGAAGCGCTTGTACAACTGGATGCTGTGGCTGACATGGGCATTTTCTTCTTGTTCTATTGGCCATCACTGATTCTGTGTCCATGGAATCAAGGTAGTCCCCTAAACCCTAAGCCCTTGATGCCCTGCATGCCCAGAACTTGTCAGCTCTTTTCCGATCCCTCAAGCCAGGCTAAGCCGGCAGCGGCGGGACTTGCGCAACGGCACGCTGCCGCCCGAAAGGTTGCTCGTTTTCGTCCCTACTGGGCAGTCTTTTGTGTGAAGGCTCAAACAGTGCCCATGGTTCTGAAAAGTTGCCATGTCTCGATCCTACGGGCATTTGTGGGTTGGGGGTAAGGGGTTGGATAAACATGCCCAAACCCTCTTAAGATCTCTTAAGTTTTGGTTGACTTTTGATTTACCACTGATATTTATAGGCCCTCTCTTTTAAGGATCACGGGGAGGCTAGGCACTTCAAATACACTGCTGCAGGAAAGCCGGCTGGAAGCTAGCAGGCCAACCCCAATGATCTATTGCAGCCAACAGGTTGCAGAAGTGCCTGGAGCTCCCTGAGATTCAGAGGCACGTTGCCGCTAATTACTTCATTGCCACTACCTGCGCCACAGCGACAGCGCTGCCGCCACCCACTGCTGCTGTAACTACCGCTACCGCCTTGGCTGATAATTACATCCACTTCGTCGGCTGCCGCTGCCGCCGCCGCCGCCGCCGCCGCCGCCGCCGCTGCTGCTGCTGCTGCGACGTTTTTTCACCAACACCAGCAGCAATAACCTACAACACCCGAAGTTGTTTATCATCTTTTCATGTCGTCGTTATAGTCTTTTTGTAAGGCTGCGCATTTGCTGACAGGGGCAGCATCTAGCAGGGGCCGTTTTGGGGTGAGAGGCGACTCGAAACATGACTGAAGCCAGTGCTTGGACCTCACCTTTGAAAGTGCGCAAGCTTGGAGAATAAAGCATCCATGCTCAGACCGCAATACTCGACTGCCCTCTTTAACTATCATTGTCAATTTTGGTCAGATGCCTTTATGCCACCCACAATCCGATTCTCACTGGTGACCATCCTGCACATCGAACCGCCATATAGTAGGCCTAAATAGCCTGGAAAGGACCCAGCTACAGCCACGTGCCATATGCTTCAAATGTAAATGGGAGTTTCCAAAACCATCCTTAATAATCATTCAGGAGAACCTTAGAATCCCCTCAGATCCCTTCATTCCCCGGCGTCCCTAAACCCTAAACCCAAAAAACATCTAACGCCTAAACCCTAACGTAATTGGGAGGCGCTGGAGTGAAGATGTTACTGTGAGCGCTGGATAAGTCCTTGAGGGAAGTGCAGCCCCCCAACGCTGGCAGTAAGACGTGAACCTGGCTGGGTTTAGGCTCGTAAGGTTCGGAGTTTTTAGGTTTGGGTTGAGGTTTTGCCTGGCTTTCCTGGGCTTGTACACAGGGGTTTTCGTGATAGCAGAGGCGTGGCCCATTTGATGAGTCAACTTTATGACCCGCCGCCTGGAAGTTGGGACCGTTATTTTGAAACAAGGTACACAATATTAGCCTAAACTGATGGCAATTGCTTTATGATGTAGATGGCTGCATATGGATTTCATGTGGATGGTGAAAGAATTGTGATGACTTTTATGCAGATGTTTGTTGAGCCTTTTTTTATGGGCGTTCCTAATGCGATGCCCCTGTTTGTGCCGTGATGACGTCATCGGTAATGTCATGCAGGTTTGTTAGTTGGACTGGTACGGTGAAGAATTCTGAGTTTTGTTCAAGCTCACATATTGCGCGTGGAGGGACTCGGAACAAGGACAGTAAAGATAATTAAATGTGGAGTTTCTCAAAATTATCTGGAATTAAGCCCCCCCCCGGCATTGACACCACCATGATCCCTTCGTAATTCCGTGATATCCCTCGGGAGCCGAACGCCCCCTTTTTGAGAAACTCCTGAATTGACGCAATTAAGTTCAGCGTGGGCAGATTGGCAGGCTCCGAAGAAAGCTTCTGAACAGTAGCGAGGGTATAGGGCATGTAGAGTTTAGGGTTTGGGATTCCGGTTTCGGCGAATGGTTTAGGGTCTAGAGACTCAGCACTTTTTGAGAGGTGAAAATATGTGTGGAGTATACAGTATACATGATTACGGTGGGGATGAGAAAGGATGTTTTACGAAACGCTCATACTGGGGACCAACGTCCCGCCCACGTTCTGCATGCCGTGGTCAATGCCTGAATGACTTAAATTCCGAGCAGGAATGCAGACGGCGAGTTTGCAGCCCTGTTTCTTTTGGGCAGTTGCTGGGCCTCAGCACGGGCAGAACAGACAATGTTCCTGGAGACGCAGCAACGGCCCTCAAGTCAACACAATTGCATGTAGAGCCGAAAGCGTGTGTTCTAGCGCAGTATCGTTTATAAAAGCAAGGCGGCTGCGAGGAGTGGTCGCAAGCCGTTGATCCGCTGACTACAGCTGATGTGCTCTGACAGGGCGGGCAGTCAGAATGGAATTTGACAAGCCCCGTCGCAGGAAGCTCCTGTACTTCAAGGACGTTGACCAGGAGACCTTACAGAAGCTCATAGCGGCCATGGAGGCCCATTACGACATATTTTTTCTTTTCGTAAAGGCCTTGCAGAGCGACTTCTGGAAAAGTTTGCTCCGTCGGATGTTCTAGTCGAAAGACCCGTGATGTAACCAGTGGACAGGTGTTGACACGAAGCCCAAACCTTCCTCATGGTGGCAATGAGACAACTTGACAGAGATCTCAATTCTTGCATGCTCTTTGCTGCCACGCTGTTTCTACAGTCCAAAGACCACAGAAAGGGGTTCTGAACTAACTTTATGGTGCCATCTTTAGGAAGCCCAATCCCAATGATTTTTTCGGAGCAGAGTTTCGGGGAACCACCTAATGGCTATCTCCATGTTTTCAATGTTTACCTTTCGAGAAGTTAAATGGAAATTGAGAATTTGCTCCAAATTCCATACACTGAAGATTGAAGATTCTCAGAAAAGTTTTCTTCAAATCTTCAATGTTCCCCTTGAGAGAATTTAAATGGAATTTCAGAATTTATTCTAAATTCCCTACACTGAAGGTTGAAGGTTCGAAACTCTCAGAAGTTTTCTTCAAATCTTCAATGTTCCTATCTGGAGAATTCAAATGGAATTTAGGATTTATGTTAAATTCCGGACACTGAAGATTCAAGATTCTCGGACAACTTTTCTGAGAATCTTGATTCTTCAATCTTCAGTGTAAGGAATTTAAAATAAATTCTGAAATTTCATTCAAACTCTCTAAAGGGGAATGTTGAAGATTTGAAGAAAACTTTTCTGAGAATCTTCAATCTTTCAATCTTCAGTATAGGGAAGTTAACAAATTGTTAAATTCCATTTAAATTCTCGAAAGCGGAACATTGAGAATTTGATCCTTTCTCCACAATAAAGATACGAGAGAGATACAGCTGATTTGAGAGAAGAGGAAGCTCCAGTTCCTTACCGGTGTTTCTTTTGATTCCATAGAAAGTCAAGAGAAACAACTGGACCTGAGCCCCCGCCTCATACAGGCTTTGTTCTTTTGACTAAAACTTTTTTTCGCATTTCAGGAAAGTTTTCTTCATGATGCATTGATACATGTTACAGAATGTGCTATGTATAGGGCCCTGTGTAGAATCCAGCCCATCTTTTAAGTAGACCCTGGAGGCTTGCCAAAGGGGGGTTTGCTGTTTTGTTCCATCAGCCTGGGGGTTCTATGTTCGTTTGTTCGTTCGTTTGTTTTCTTGTTTGTTTAGGGTTTAGGGTTCAGGTTTGTTTGTTTCGTTTGTTAAGGTTTTGGGCTTGGATTTGTTTGTCTTCTTTGTTTGTGAATTTCTGCAGGCGGGTGGGTGGGCCCACAGTCAGTGCCTTCTTGATGATGGTACCTGGGAGACCCTGATGTTGAACCTCCCATATGTCATGCACTTCTTCAGCTTGCCATCATTATAATCCCTCAGAAGCTGCTTCCTCTTACCGACACCGGCCCAAATTCAGAAACAAGTCCAACGAAACCATCGACATGTAACATCACCATATTGAGAGACATCATGTCGAGCATTGTTGAATTTCAAGAAAAACGAGCCGGCATCTGCAAACTCACGCTGGACGGCAGGTCTTCCGCTTCCCTGACGGCACGCAGGTCTCCCGACAGGGCAGCTATCGAGGCCCAGGGGCAAGGTAGGGCCTAAACACCAAAACCCTGAACCTGTGAAACTCCCATGTATCCCTCATGTCCTTCAGGGCCCCATATCTAAGTTCCAATCACAAACCTTGGAAAGCGCGAGCTGGCAATCTCAAAGCTGTTTGCAGTTCATCCTTGCCGTGCCTTCACCCTCAACCCTAAACGTTAAACCCTACAGAAGAGGAGATGCAGGGCTGATAGCTGGCAGGTACCCATTTCTTCATCGTGTCCAAGGGCAGCCTGGTAGTCGTGAGGCCTGCTTCATAGGCTGCCTCTTGCTTGCTGGGACTTAAGGAAGGGGACCGTCTATGGGCTATCGGGGCTCAAGGAGATAAGGGAACATAGGGGTTATATTGGGATAATGGAAAAAAAGGAAACTACTATGTAGGGTTTAGGGTTGAGGGTTCTCCCTTAAGTAAGTAGAAAATATATAGGGATCCTCGGTTTTGGTTGGGGGGATAGTTGCACGAATCCATTCCTTCAGTCCCTTCCAGGAACGGCGAGACCAAGTCGGAGATCACGAGAGGCCGCCTGTTGCAGGAGTCCAATATGTCCATATGTCAGAAAGCCATATGAGCTGTAGTATAAACTCCTTAAAGGGAGGTTATGTAGGGGGTTATATAAGGCATCATTATAGGGTTTATCAGGATACTAAAAGTTTAGATTATAGCTCATATATGAAACCCTACGGAGCGGTCCACTCCCTGACTGCAGAAATCTGGCACCGCATGGAGCACCCCAGTTTTGAGAAATTCCCCGTAGGCCCAAAAGGATGTGAACTTGAATGATTCACCTTGGCTGGTTGGAAATGTTCTTGAAACCTAGGGGTATTATGCTATGCTGTGAGATGCTAGAAGATGTTAGGAAATACTGTATTCTCTCATTGTCCTAAAATATACTATACCATACGATAATATGCCAGAATTAGAATATATGCCATAGCATGCTATAATCTAGTATGGCACACTACAATATGACTATATAATATACTATGTTGGGACTCAATGTGTTCGCTGCTACTCTTGTGGTCGCAAACTTTTGCTGGTCCATTGCAGGTGCTGCCTTTGGTGAGAATGTCATCCTCATGTCTGGCGCGCAGGATGCAACAATTCAAGCCAAAGGAGCGGGCTTAAGGATTTAGGGTAATAGTATTGGAAAAGAAAATGGAACCTACTATAAGATAATAAGGTATATATTGGGGTAATAATGGAAAAGAAAATGGAAACTACTGCATACATTGGGGAAATATTGGGCGGCGGGTTTAGGGCTGAGGGTAATCATAACGGAAACGAAAATGAAAACTGCTAAATAACTGAGGGTTCAGGTTGAGGGTTGTGGGTTTAGCACTGAAAACAGAAACCGAAGCGGAGAGGGCATCGTAGACTTTTCGTATCTACAAGGCAGGACTCCTGGGCTTTCAGCTCAAAGCATGCCACTATTCCGTTTCTGCCTTCTTTTTACTCCGTACGGGGCAAGGGTTCGCTCTGTTTGCTACAATTTTCATTATTCCGTTGGGCCGAAAGTTCGTTCTATTCGGAACCGCTTTATTATTGGCGACCCAACCTTCCTCGAAGCAAGCAAGCAAGCAAGCAAGCCCAGCTAGAAGCTACCTCATACTATACAAGACGGCAGAGACAACGTGAAGGAGAGGTGGAGATCTACGCCATGCATGGCGTGAAGACTCGAGCCTTGTTCGCTGAACAATATCAGCCTTGGCCTCAAGCTGAACAATAGTAGTAATAGCAATGTTAGTAATAAAGCATATTCATAGTATTAGTAATAGTAATAATAACTTCTGATGTTTTGTTTGGGACAATGGCATTCAATGGCTGCAGAACTTCAGGCGAGAACGAGGGCAGGCAAGCAGTGCTGTGAACGAAGCGCTTAGTCCGGGACTTAGTGAATCTGAAACAACTGCCCAGAATGTCTTATTACTACTATTACTGCTGTTGTCTGTTGTCATTATTTTTATTTGGGCGTTCCTCTGATGTTTGTTTTGCGTGGAGGCTCCGATTCCTGTTGGCTGCTGCGGAAGCTCACGCCCTACCAGGCGGCTCTGACCGACAATCTTACTGGGGTTTTGTAGGGAATACGGGAATATTTTACATGTGGACCATATTGGGACTTTACTCCCTTATTCCCTACTAAACACCAGTAAGCAGTAGGCATGTTGCAATTAATTATTAGCCATACCCTATCAGCGGCACAAATTCGTTTGCCTTCTGCTCACATGTTTCAACCCCTGGCAGATGCAGTGCTTGTTCGACAAAGCTACAGCCCCAGCTACCTGCATGGAGCGGTGGAGTTAGCCGCAGTCTGCAAGTTCTCTTGAAAGTTGTCAGCTGGAACGGTGCCAGCTAGGACTGCGACCTTTGACCTCAACAGTTGTCGCTGTGTACTGACTTGATGCAAAGCCAAGCCACCCGGCTCAAGCCCAAAATTGGACTTGCGATCATTCAGGCAGCTTTGGATGTCCATAGCTGCATGGCGGCATCAGGTCAACGTGCTGTCCTTCGACAACGGCGCCACGATTGTAGAAGCTGGTCAGAAGGTGCTTCGGAGACAGCCGCTTCTAAGTGAGGTGCAGCCTGACCAAAAACCTATGACACGTAAGCCGTGCACGAATGCCTCTAAAGCATCACGCCCTCACGGCAGCCAGCTCATCCAGCTTTTCTGACAGGAATCGGCAGACCTGCACATTGTTCTGCAGGGTCAGGCGCGTGCCTCCAGAGCATCATGTGCGCCTTCATGCGGTTTCAGTCAGTCAATCGTTACGAATGACACTACAACCCCCTTGTACGCACGCGAGAACCCTCCTCTTGGTTTAGATGTCCCCTTGCATCCCTTGCCTATTTTCGGCTAGACAGACTAGTGCTCACCAAAATCAAACGTATCACAGTCCCGAAGCATGGACACTTGACGCATATACTCTTAGATCCCAAGAAGCCCGGTAATGTGGTGTTTTCAGCCGAAGATAGGCGTGGGGTTCCTCACGCAATTTGGTCTTGGGTTTGGGGTTGGGGGTGTAACTTCAAGGTAAATATGACAGCTTACTGCTTATGTTAGTCATATTGCACCATGACACTCGTATAAGAAGTGTAACTTGCTTGTCCCACCTTGTCATCAACTGGCTTTTCAATCACGACTCTGTCTTTATCCTAGCCAGGATCATTATCCATCAAAAGCCGGCTAATGTGATCAACATGGTTTCAACTTCAGGCTTTTTGTCAGGACCAACAAGCATGGTTCTATTGTATGCTTTTCTCTTAGCTCCCTTTCATGCAATTGTGTCAAAGTTGACTTGTTAGTGTTACCTGAATTCTCCAACCATTTTTTACAATGACATCTTTTGAATCTTATCATGTCCATCTTCCTGCTTAATGGCACTAATGCAGGTTTCCTTGATGGAGCCAGGCGGCAGCGCTCCCAGCCAACTGCATGCCACATCACTAAAAGGAACCTCAGCGAGTCACAATTTCAGGCCAGGAAGTTGCGGTGGTGGAACGTGGGGCGCTGAGAGGGTCAGCTGATGTCGACCCATGGTTAAAAAACCTTCCTTTTGAGAGCCTAAATATTAGAACCGGAATCCTGATTTTAATCCCTTTACGGGGAGGGCGGCTATAAATAAGGGGTCTACATTATGTACTCGAGCAGGCGAGCGAGTTTTTTGAAGGTTGCAAGTTGCAAGAGTTTGGGGCAGCATGTGGGAGTTGGGGGTGAGGGTCTAGACTTCCAAAAAGGCATTCGGCTGACAAAGCCTGGCAAACAGTAGGCTGCCGTCTACCTAAGGAACTTAAGTTAGGCGACTGGAATTTATATGTATATATTTTTATAATGATACGGCTTCCTTATTACAGTCACTTAATTCAAGTTCCTGAATTGCAGCCCAGCACCCTGAGCACTAAACCCTAAACCCTAAACCCCTAAACCCTAAACCCTATAAACATGAGGCATGGGCGTTGTTGGTGACGGCGGCTTGCTGTGCAAGGCCGGCTCTCCGTAGACGAGAAGTGGGGGTTTCGCAAAATCCGGGGTACCATTTTGGGGTTTAGGGTTTGGGGTTTGGGGTTTAGGGTTTACGTTTTAGGGTTTAGGGTTTCGGGTTTAGGGTTTGGGGTTTGGGGGGGTACAGGGGCTATATAGGGGCTATATTGGGATAGTGGAAAAGAAAATGGAAGCCACCATAGTGGGGGTTATACTGGGGTTATATAATGGCTATATGGGGATAATGGAAAGGAAAATGGAGACTACTATTTAGGGTGTAGGGTTCAGGGTTTCTCAAAAATGGAGGAACCATTTCGGGGGGTCCCCATAACAAGGATTATAGTATTTTGGGTTCCATATTGGGGTCCCCTTTTTTTTCTGCGGCTGGGAGCGTATTTCTGGGGTTGAGAAGGGGCTTCCTAAATTGGTGTACCTTATTTGGGTGTCCCTATACACAGGATTTAGTGTTTTGGGGGTTACAATTGGGTCCCCCTTTTTCTGGAAGCCATATAGTACATACGGAATAATCTATATTCAAAGGAGCCCATAATTTTGAGTTTTCCATTATCCGCCGAAAGCCCTAAATCACACCATTATAGTAGTTTCCATTCTCTTTGCCATCTATCCCAATATAACCCCTGTATTGTATATACCCCATATATACCCACAATATACTATTGCATACCCCAAATATACCCATGATATGCCCACAGTTTGGAGAACTTAAAACCCTAAACCCTATATAAGCCCATTTAAGTAGTTTCCATTTTCTTTTTCCACAATGCCAATGTAACCCCAATATAACCCCTGTATTGTATATACCCAATATTTACCCACAACATATTATAATATACCCATAATATGCCCACACTTTCCCCTCAACCCTAAACCCCAACCCTAAACCCTAAACGCCAACCCCTAAACCCCAACCCCCAACCACCAACCCCCAACCCCCAAACCCCAACCCCCAAACCCTCAACCCCCAAACCCTACAACCCACAAGCCACTTCCACCGGAGCCTTCTCTCCTAATGTTTTATACAACTAAGGTTTTTTTTTTATATAAAGCACTGCTAATGTGTTATAAAACATTAGTTTCACCGGAGCCTTCTCTCAGGAGGAGAGCTACAGAGCTGTAGCCTGCGGGGCCGCTCGGGGCCCAGTCTTTATTCAAGCTGCTTGGAAGGTGGCTTAAGTGGGCTATATAGGGGGTTATATAGGGTTTAGGTTTTTTCAGGATTTTAGGGTTTAGGATTTAGGTTTGGGGTTTAGGGTGTAGGCTTCACAAAACATTTGGTGCTTTGGATGCCTTCAATGCATTTTCTGAGCTCAATTTGTTTTGCATTTTCAGCCTTAAAACTAAAATGCTGGCATGTTGACTTTGGCATGGAGATCATCACCGCCGGGATTCAGGGGTCTGGGATTTTGAATTTGATGATGGTGTTTCTGACTAGTACTGCTGGTGGCCCAACATTGCTGCGGGTCCCAGTGTTTGAGGGGCAGGACCTGGTGGATAACAACCCGAACCACGACAGAACAATCAACGAGAGCAGGGCTTACCAGCGCCAAAAGCAACTCCACCGCAAATTCCAGCATCTTTTCCAGTGCCTTTCAATTCAGCGTGCCCCTGGGGAACCATGTGACTTGAGGTCCAGACCCTGGTACTAGACAGCACCCTCCTTGAGCAGATGCTTGGGCCTCAGGGTTTTTGTTTAAGGGTTTCGGATTTAGGGTCCTGTCATGAGGGCATTCAGCTGGGGGGAGCGGATCCCTATTAGTCCAAATATACCCATATAGTGGTATCTATATTCACTCCCCCACATCCCCCTTAGGCACCAGTAGGACTAGCAAGATGGTCAGTCCATCTCCACGCTTACCAGCTGGCTGGTGGGGAGGGAATGTTGGATGGTTCGCCTTAGTAGTTCTTATAAACATTCTATGGTATCTCCAAGAATTTGCTAATTTCCACTACTAACCACCCTTACGCCAGGTTCGGGGCGAATTTAGAGGAGACTGTGATCCGAGCCCGCATTCTGGACACGCTGCGGCAACAGGAGGACGACAGAATCTGTGCTGTGGGTGCAGGGCCTACATCCTCTTGCAGGGGTTTTGTAGGATTTTACGACAATACTATTTACCTAGGAGCTACGGGGCTTGACCCTCCTACTAGAAAACCGCCTGCGGCTGGTTGCTGCCTTTTTGCGAGCTGTGGATGCTGGCCGATGCTGTTCCTACTGTCACCTGTTCTAGTACATGTGATTTCTCCATCTTGGCCGAAGGTATAAGTACTGAACTCTCACTTTTGCTAGCGTGAAAATCACTATGCGCTACTATGATTGCTTTTGGTATCTTTCGGTGTTACCCATGTCGATGCTGCGATGCTTTCTGCACTGCAATGCCTCTAGCCATCTGCAGGACCTGATCCACTTACGCGTCGACCAGCTGGACGGCCTTGCGAGCCTTTGCGAGGCGATAGGGAAGAGTCGTGTAGATTGAAGCGGGATGAAGCTCGTGTTTGCTCAAGATTAAGGCC
The DNA here is from genome assembly GCA_905231905.1 of Symbiodinium pilosum. Classification (NCBI taxonomy): domain Eukaryota; class Dinophyceae; order Suessiales; family Symbiodiniaceae; genus Symbiodinium; species Symbiodinium pilosum. The sequence continues at coordinate 24,345 of CAJNIZ010047363.1, read as the reverse complement.
GTTTTGGTGTCCTTGCAGAAAGGCTACAATACTTTAGATGGATTGCTCTGAGATACTTTGGAATGATTTGAACAAATAAATACATCCTCTGGATGACAGCGTAGGTCGCAGCTGTCACAGCGGAGCTTTTGTTTTGGGATTTGGCTTTGATCTTCTCTTCTCCCCCTGGCTACTGTGAAGCAAAGACTTCTCGATGTGGGCTTGGGGACTCTGTTCAACCCTGGTTGAAGGGGACCTACCCCCCGCCATTTTTTAAAGGTAGATTAGCATTGACACCATTTTCGCTCTCGGTGCAAGTTCACCCGGCCTCCTCTGCTACTGATAGTCATGCAACGGCTCTACGAAGATGTTTGAGGCTGTTTTGGGTTCTTAATTGTGAAGCTCCCCTTCTCTACTTGCATTTGTTGTAACGATGCTGCCTAACTTTTAGATAGATCCTGTGACAGAACAAATATGGCTGCAGAATATGCGAGGTGGAGTACACGCATGATGCCCATCAGCAATCAACTGCTTACACGATGTAACCTTTGCGGCCTGTGCGGTGAGGTCCTTGACATGCAGCCTGGTGCAGCGCTGGAGAGGCCTCAATGAAGGGTGCTACATGGGGGTTTCCCAAAGTTAGGGGGCCCATTTTAGGGGTCCCAATAATAAGGATTATAGTATTTTGGGGTCTATATTGGGGTCCCCCTATTCTGGGAAACTACCACATAGGTCTGCTCATTTGAGAGCATACTCCTCTGACTCCCAAAGATGCGATCGGTGCAGGGTCGTTACGACCTAGTTCTGAGTTCTGAGACGCTGCTACACATTATTCGCCCTAGCCGCCCAAAAGCCCAACGGTGCCGTGGCTAGGAAGTAGTTTCCCAAAATAAGGGGACCCCAATATGGACCCCAAAATACTATACTCCTCAAAATTGTATTGGCACCCCGAAATTGGTACCCCTGATTTGGGAAACCCCTATATCTTTACCAATCCATTAGGTCCAACAGGTTCACAGCAGCAACTGTCTTCTCCTCTTTTTCCTGTCTCCTGAGGGAAAAAGTCAGCCTGTTTCTTTTGCCTTTTCGTTGCAAGGGCAGCTTCAAGGCAAGAACAGTGGCATGCTGGGTAGCATCAAGTCCTCACAAAGGAGTCCTCAGAAATCCAAACCAAAGCTGCCGTAGGGGTGAAGAAGCATGCCCAAAACTATGGCTCCTTGCTTTGGGCTTGACGGTTCTCAGTGCCAATAGCACTTTAGGGATGTCGAGGTTTTGCTGGCTCAGTGAGTACAGCCATGCTGAGCGTCACGGTTCACTTGCTAAAGCTCGCCTGACTGCATGGTTTGGGAATGCAATGCTCATTCTCATTGCAAGGCTAGTAGATTCATATCAAACTTTGAGCTTGGATGCGCAAGTTCGACATGCCTCTAAGGGACGCTACATGAAAAACCTGCCCAATGGAATTTGCACGGTTTCTGGACATTCAGTAGACATCGCCACTCCGCGCACCCCAGAAACCCAAGCCCCCTAAACCCCAAACCCTCAACCCTTCCCCGAAACCCCTGTACATCTCCCTCCCCCGAATATTAAGCCACTCCATCTCCCCTGATATTAAACATTCCCATTGTGGTATATTACAATATATTGAAAGTATTTAGTATTGGAGGGGTGGGGGGCCAGTACTAGGGGGAGGGAATTAAGCCTACTGCGCCCCCAATTTTGACTCGAGGTCCAGCTTCCGATTAGGCTTCAGCTTGGCTGGGCAGGCCGAGGTCCGGCAGAAAGGAAGCCTTTTCTCAAAATGGTAGTTTCCCTAAATAGGGGGGGATACGCCTAATTTTGGGAAACTACCAAGTAGTGATTGAGGGTTTAGGGTTGAGAGTCTGTAGGGTTTAGCAGTAGCATTTAGCTGTTTAGCATAACAAAGACGTATTTTGATTAAATGCCCTTTAAGGCTTTTATGACTCCTTTCGTTATGGCTGTTATGGTTGCAGCGTATGGTATAGCTGGACCGCCGAAAGTGTATCAAACGATCGCATGGTCCTTAATTTATTCGCTGTTGCGCACCTTCGGTGCAAGCTGGGGTCTGCCAAGCTGCATACAGAAGGCCACGCTCGTCGACAAGGACGGGAACGCTCTTCACTTAGACCTTGGTGCAGTAGCAATCGGTGGTCTCTAGACATGCAAGCGGATCACTTGTCTTGCAGACGTGAGGCGCGCACGCCTGAACAGCTTGGAAGAGGCCATGTCTGCCATTTGCTGGTGCCTTTCGTTAAGTGAAATTTCTCAGCTGAGAGTTTGGCAGGCAAAGTCCTTCACCCAGAAGACTCTGACTTGGACGGAGATAGGTCCAGTCTGCATGATGATGCATGGGGTCTATATGTACTGGCCCTGGCAAGCTGGGTCGGAGGTCACCTGTGGTCCGACTGAGAGTCGCCGCAGCTGGGTTTGGATCTGAGCTGTGGTGATGCAGACACTTCTATCTGATCTTGCCAGACATGCGTCTTACACAGGCAAGGATTGCTATGGCTATTTTGCTCCTGCTGTCTTGCACAGGACAAAGCCAGTGAAGATGGCGCTTTGGTCAGGCAGGTCCACTACTTCGGTACAGTTCGAAGTCCAAGTACAATGATTGAACAGTGTGTCTCTTAAAACATACACGTTCTGCGGTGCTCAGCGCCAACATCCCGAAGTCGGTTCTGCTCTTGCACTTTCTTTGTCGTACCCCACTGGTTCTCGTCACGTTTAAGAACTGCTGAAGTAGTGCTACCCTTACCGGCAAGTCTGGTCTCGCTGTTCTTGTTGCAGGACGACCTGTGGCGGTCTTCCTTGAAGTCGTCAGGAGCGGGGTTGTTCTTCCAGGGTCCGTTTGCAGGGTGCCTCCAATGTTACGTCTAATATGCCATGCGGGTACACTTTACCTGCAAGGTCCTGCAAGACCCGAGTATGCATCACGGGGTCCTGTTCCACCAAAGCACATACGAAAATGCTCCAGCAACTATGCGGCCGCAGCCGCATGTACCTCTCATGGAGCTCCTGAAATGCACCGTGTTCCCGCAAAACAGCACCCTGCCGGTGAGGAGAAAGAAGCGCGTTAGCTCCAGCGGTCGCCTCGGGGTGATCAAATGTTGATTTTTTTAAATGTTTAGATCAACATGTACAAGAGGGCCTTTACTCTGAGAAATGCCAGGGGCCCGCATGAAGAGAAAAAGGCTGTGCTGGAAGCATGTCTGCCGCGTAGCCTCCTGGTCTTCTTTGGAGTGGGAGTTGTCAACAACCATCTCTGCAGCCCACTTGGTATTTCGACCCTCAATCATCATAGAGCTAGTTTCCCTACCCTGCCGGGCCAAGCACAGCAAAAGCTGCCAAAACTGAGATTTGAGGTCCTGACATATCCCCGATGAGTACAAGCAGCGAGGCGCAGGGAGCGGCCTTGGCTACTCATATTTTGCAAAAAGCTTATGATGACTGGTTCTTGCTATGGTTGCTGGGATGTAACATTTTTCAGCCAATGCTACCCCTCTAGCGTGATGTGCAAGGTGGTGTTGGGCAAGGTTTGTAATACAGCTTTGAGACATGGGCAGGCGTGTAGTGGCACTTTCATAAAACAACTGACGTGGAACTCCTTGTGGAACAACTTACAGCATCAAGGTTCTTTTGACCTTTGATATTGATCATGGTCATTTGTCTCCTGTGCCAGAATCGCGTCCGGTCACCATCGATGAGACTAGCGGTGCTGTCGGACGACAAGGCGGGAACTCCTGTCTCAAGCTCATGCTCATCTTTGCGACTGATGCTCGGCTTGGAGCGGATTGATGCATCAGCGCCGCTGGCTTTGAAGCACCTGCATCATTCCACCACCGTGGAGATGGCAAACCCCTTTTTTCACCTGTGGTGAGCCGATGGGCGTTTCTACGGCGATAAGCCTACAGCCCGGTGCTTTCACAAGGTTATCACTAAGGTTCTACCGCACGCTTTAGCATGGTACCTTGGTGGCGTAAGTCAATCCTTCTATGCAATCTTACCTTCTGCGTGTGGAAGACGGGAGAAGGGAGGAGAAAATCACAATCGGGACAAAGGCCTGGATCCCAACCCAAGAAATCAAGAAACAAAGAAAAAGCCAATCCAGCTGAAACTTGGGTTCCGATCATTATGTCCAGCAGCCAGGACTCACGGTTGAACGCTGTAAACGCTTCAGCTCTAAATTCGTCAGGCCCCAAGCCATAAACCTGAAGTTCCAAAGCCAGAGACCTTTCTGGAATCCCAGCTCCCACCCGAGGCCAAACAAAATCATCCTACGTGGCAGCCTAACCACCCCTAATACCCAACAAGCGAACCTCCAACCCTACGCGGTTGTTTCCGAAAATTTGCATTCTCTTACGTATCCTCGAGAATAGTGTAAGGACACCCGAAAACAAGAGACCCCAACCGTTCAGAAGCCGGGAAGTCCTATACCCATCTATACCCTATGTACACTTGCAAAACCCTTCGTGTGGTCGTCCCCCTTGTTGTGCGGGTGGGGCCTGGATCTTGGCAGAATGAGCAAGGACCGAGGTCAAGAACTACACGAAGGCACATAATGTACTTTAGAAGAAGATAGACAAGATTTAAAGATAAAAGAGTCTTGAAGGGATTTGTGTGCTATTCAGTAAGAGATCCGAGCGAACTGATCATAGAGATTACATGGAAGTCACACAAGGATGAGAGATTCAAATTCTGGAGACTTTTTGTGATGTTGTTGAGCGCCCGAGTTACAGCCGTTGGGGGGGGGGGGAACGTGCAGCCAATTTTTTCCAAGATGCACCTATCTGGCCCCCATAACCCTCGACATTGCAGGTGGGCGCCTTGCGCAAGGTCGTGGTCTTCCGCACGCTGGCACCTGACCAGCTGCAGAGGCTGGCGGAAGCCTTGGAGGCGCAACAGCCGTCCCAAAAGGTTTTTTTGGTGGGGTTCGGGATTTCAGGGTTTAATTAGGGTTTGCAGATTTCTTGCAGGCCGGGGGTGCAGTGATGTGTTAAAAACGGTTTTTGGGTTTCCATGAACTGGGGACCCTGATACGAAGAAACGATGATGACTCTTATTACGGGGACCTCCAACAAGTAAGGGCTCCCAATTTTTGCAGCCCCCCCGTGCTGTGGGGTGGAGGGCCTGTGGAGTGCGGAGTTTATATGGATTTTGTAGATATAGATATTTGGTGGGGTTGCAACAGTTATCCTCAAATTCTGAGCTGATGTCGAGCAATTTCCATCCAGATGGCTCAGATGGGATGTTCTTATGGCTTGGGGTGATTGTCTATAGGCTGGCTTGGCAACTTGGTTGGAACACTCGCTAAGAAGGCCATGATTGGCTGTCAGATGGTACATTATACTGACGTGACTTGTCGAGAGACATCCACCGCTCTTGCGCCTAGCGCTCATCGTGCTTGCAATGTAAGTGGCATCATGGGCTCGCAGCTGCTCAGAATATTTTTGCGACATAGAAGGTGTTGCAGACGCCATGCCCGCAATTTCTTTCCGTCGGATATCGGCCATAGCTTGTCGGCATTTTGAATCATGCTGTGTTTTTCCCTTGCCTGAGCCCTGAGCCCCAAAACCCTCCTAACACCCTATTATTTGGGTCCTATATACCCCTATATAGTTCCCATACATCCCTATAGATCCCCCTATAACCCCTTTAAAGGGACCGCCCTTCTGTTCTGCAGGTCATCAAGAAGAAGCCTGGAGACATGGTTTTCAACCAAGGCCGCTCCCTTCTTGCCTCTACCTGGTGCTCAGCAGGGAATGGAAACATGGAAAAGAAGTTGGAAACCACATGAACCTACGCACAATATCATTGAAGGCTTAGGGTTGAGGGTGGGCATGGATCCCTACAGGCCCAAGAGTAGCCCCTCCATCCTGTATCATGGTCTCGCACCTACTCTTGCGAGGTGAGTTTGGCCAGGAGTTCTACATCATCCACACTGGGCTCTTAGAGGCTGGGTTGAGGGGGTATAGTCCTAGAATATGACCTTGGGTATATTATAGTAAGATCCCCATATACCCCATATTCTAGAGCCCCCGGGGCTCAGCGAACGACTGCGCTAGCTAGCTTGGTGCGAATTCCTCATGCTGACGTTCTCGCTGCAACAGGTGTCAATTGATGGCCGCAAAGTGCGAACGCTGGGCATGGGAGACTATGTCGGCGAGATCCTTAGCGCAGATGTGGGCGCTCCGTGTCTGGCTGTACACAATAACTTGTATTCGGAGAGCCGCAGTAAGAACAGCAGCAGAAGCAGCAGTAGGAATAACATTGCGGTCATTATGATGTGGTCAACTTGTGTCTTGCCATAGGAATTGTAAGCATAAACCGTTCTAATTGCTATCCGTTAGGTGAGCGAGCTTTGCTTTTCCACGGCCCGCGCACGGCAACGGTCAAAGTTGTAGAGGCCGAATGTTGTGAGACCTACATCAGGGTTTCCGCAATTAGTGGTTCCCTGATGGAGATCATGATAAGGAATCTTAGGTTATCGTATGACGGGGCTCAGTTGAGTGGAAATTCACACATGTGCTCTGACTGTTGTACTCTGTGATTTGGGAATGGGCCCGCCCTGCGGCGCAGGACTGCGAACTGTGGATGATGGGCTTTGATGACTTCAATCAGGCTTTGGGGGTACAATCCATGGTTGTGGGCTTCCTTGCTGCAATCTCACAGGAAATCCCCCATTGCAAACGCAGGCGGTGCAAGGTCCGATCTTGGAGTACATGAAGGCTCTCCTGCAATCTAGCTGAGCCTGTCCTGCAGTGTCCAGGATGGCTTGCTCTTCCGTGAGCCCAAGCGAACAGCATTTTATTTGGGGATACTATGGGTACAGAGTAAGATCGTATCTTCCCCTTGGGTTTATTTTGTATGTAAAGAATGTATTCGAACTTCGTTGAACTATCAGAAGCACTACTCATGTTAGCATTTGACCTGCACATCTTTGCTATTGATCTGCTTATGGTTCGACCGGAATGTAGGCGCGAATTGCGCTGCAGAACACCAAGATAGACCTGGAGCCAGAATCTCGGAGCATATGCCGCAGATGAAGCTGCCATCAGTGCTCACATATAGGGATTATAGGGACTATATTGGGGTTCTATGGGGATAATGGAAAAGAAAATGGAAACTACTATATTGTGGTTATATATACCCTTTTGTCCCTTTTTGAAAGAAACTCCTTTGTCACTGAGTTCGCTGACGTGCCTGCGAGTGATTGGAAGAGGCGGATTTGGAGTTGTGAAGATGGCCCCTAGCCCAGCAAGCCTACGCCGACTGCGGCAAGAGGAACAGGTGCAATGGCATTAGTTTCCATCACGTTATTTTCACTGTCCCGACATAACCCCGATATACCCTTCAATATATGCCCTATTATAATGTAGTAGTTTCCATTTCTATCCCTATGTAAGCTGGATAGGGGAAACTGCCACATTCTTTTCCAGTCGCACAAGAAGTTTGAGAAACGGGTAAAGTCTGATAAGGGTTGCCTGAACTAAAGATTCATTCCAGCAAGCGACCAAATCCAACTTGAGCTGCCGCTGTCTGCATGACTCCCTCAGGTTCAGTCCAAGACTAGCGACACCAGGCTGGCAGTGGAGCTTCGCAGCAATACGTGCTGCAGGCTATATTAGGGTTATATAGGGGTTATATTATATTAGTTATATTGGGATAATGGAAAAGAAAATGGAAACTATAGTATATCTGTCATCTATGTGGCTCAGGTATGCTTTGAAGTGCGTCAGCAAAAAACAAGCTGCCAAAGCCCTACTTCTGCAGAACCATCAGGGACCGCGCGGTGACAGTGCGTAGACCATTGACACGAGCGATCTTCGCCGTACCAAGGTGGAACAGAAGCAGCAAAAGGCGTTGGCGCACGAAAGAAACATTCTGGCAGAACTGGACTGCATAGCCCATGATGTCAAGAGTTGTGCTCTTCTTTGGAGGAACCTGACGAATTCATACTTTCCCAAAACAGGGGAAATCCAATATAGACCCCAGAATATTATAAGCCTTGTTATAGGGATCCGCAGAAAGATACCCCCCCAATTTTGGGAACCCCGTATTTGTCCTGTCCGTGAACTCTATGCCTGCGAGGACCACCCGTTCATCATCAAGTTCGTGCGGTCATTCAACAGTCCGCACCTCAGAACACGATCTTCCAGCAGACGTCTTTAGTTGAAGCTCTTAGCACATGTCCCAAACTTGGGACGCAGCTTGTAGCCTGCAACCTTTCAAAGACGCATCAATGCGTGATGCCAGGCGCTCGACACGTGTACTTCCTCACTGAATTAGTTCCAACCTCGATCGAACTGTCATCAGCTTGTAGTGCCCAGTGGCTTGGAAATTGCATGTTTGTGAATTGTGAACTTTGGGGGCAACCTCGCAGTGAAAGGGTGACAAATCTTTCCGTAGCACACTCTCAGCCTCCGAATTATTACCCGACATGTTGGGATGCGGTATGTTTTTGATTTTTTCCTTGAAGTTGCTTCCGCACTGTCTCAGGTCACTGGGGGAGAGCTGTTGGATGCGCTAGACGCTCTAGGCAGGTTTTTCTTGCATGGCAAAGGAGATTGCTGCGGTAGCAACGCGAGCGCAAAGTGCTTGAGCTCTCTAAATAATTTTCGCCTGGCTAGTTGCTTGACTGGCTGATTCGATCAGGCCTGCTTCAAGCGCCTCAGGTGGGAGAAACAAGCTGTCAGCAGTCATCCTCTAGAGCTGCCGTTTGCGCATTTTCCGAAATTGATCAACATGGGCCGTATCTACATTTGAATACCAAGGTTTTGCGTACATACTGTGAGCTCATTTGAAGAAATTCCATGCCCCCACAATGCCTCGGAAAGCAGGCCCAGTTCTACTCCGCATCCATCATCCTCGCCTTAGAGTTCGGCCCTCAGCCGTCTAAACGACGCTGCGGGCCATCTACTTCACAGCGTGGGTGTCTTTTTGGCCGACATTCATGATGAGGGTTGCAGTCTGTAGGTATATCTTTTGGGGGTTCTCGTTTCTGCAGAATAAAGAGTCCAACGTAAGACCTCAACCGCAATTATCCGTTTGCATAATTGATATGTTTGTTTTTTGTAAAAGGAAACCGCTGCTTGTGCTACCACACAAACATCAGGCAGTTCGCAGAATTGGCAAGACGCAGCCCTGCCTTAAGGAAAAAACCCTACAACCCTCGCATGATCCCTGTACGGTTGGGCTCGCTTGCTTGAGCCTTGGATTGGAGACAATCGATGCAAGATGAGATGAAGAGTTGTGGTAACCGGAAATGTTAAAAGTTCTCGAACGAATTGCAAAAGGAAAGCAAAAGAAAGGAAACGCAGAAGGAATTGCAGGGAACGAAGCAAATCACACTCTAGGAGATGGATTTACAACGATTTTTATAGAGGTTCATTTAAGGCCCGCGAAGGAACCAACGAACGCCCAGAACCTGGGTCACCATAGACCGGCCCTGGTGAGACACCCAGAGATATGGGAGTTTCCGTAAATTTCAGGCGCTCTATTTGGGAGGTTATCGTTTACTGGCATCTATATCGAGGTCCCGTACTCATTGAAACCCCCGTAGTAATAATAGTAGGAACAGGATTCACCATGTGAAGAATCATGGTCACCCTGGGCTGACTAAGGTTCCTGCATGAACGCAGAATAGCATATCTTGATCTCAAAGGCAGGCCAGTGTTCTTCGGCACTGGCTTTCAGTGTGCAGGATGTAGCTCGGAAATGCTGGGACAGTTGCCTAAATCAAGCAGCCACATCGCCTCCTTGTGCTAATCTAGGGTTCCCATCTTCCTGTCTCTACGGTTTGCCCAGTGCCTGGGAGCAAAGACGAACTGCTGTTCCTACGGGAATTTCCCCAGATTAGGGGAACCATGTTTGGGGTTCCCTGAGATAGGATTACAGCATTTTGGGGTCTATATTGGGGTTCCTTTTTTGGGAAACTACCCCATGCTGCAGGGGAGAACTGCCTCATCGACCAGCATGGCTACCTCAAGATCATCGATTTTGGCGTAGCCGAGCGGGTGTGGGGCATGGCTTTTTTCCGGTTCGGCAATTGATGGGAAGATGTGTCCACTGCGCCAGATAACAGATGGTCGAATTTACGCAGCCGGGGCCTCAGCACTTTTAAATGGTGATTTCCCAAAATCAGATGTACCTTGTGGGGTTCCCTAGAGTAAGGATGGTAGTATTTGGGGGTTCATATTTGAGTCTCCCATTTAGGGCAACTGCCAAACTGGTTGGACCCATCTTAATCAAGCTTTTACATCACGAAGAGTGCCTAAAATTCCCGGACTGCTGACATGTCCTAGAGTCTAAAGTCCTTGAGGGAGTATTGTGGGGGTTATTAAGGGAGATGTTAGGAGTTTATAGTCCCCCTTAAGTAGATAGAATATGGAGTATATGGGGATCTTACTATAATATACCCAAAGCCATATTCTATCTACTGAAGGGGGACTATAGACTATGGCTCACATGCCCTTACTCAAGCTTGTAACAGGTCAAGGGCACGCCGCTCTTCATGGCACCGGAGGCCAAGCAGCATACCAAGTCTTAAATTGTGACCAAAAAGCTGAACCCTGAAGATGAAACTGCCAGATTTTCGTGTCCCACGCAAGCCGTTATTAGTATTATTACTATTATTACTACTAGTATTACTTTATTACTATTATCATTGTTATGATTAATTCTATTAGTATTCCCTGAAAGCTTGTGCAACAGAGTACACGGGCTGCAGCTGCACAGGTAATCCTTGGAAAGGGACAGCATCTCAGCGGTCGAACCACAATTCACATAAGACTGTATCTCACTTGTACGATTCGATTGTTTGTGGGCAACGACCTTGGGTTTCCGGCATATGCTGGCACTGCTTCCAGTCAGAGCCCCTTCTGCCGAGGATATACCACCTCGGCTGACCTGTGGAGTCTAGGCGTTTGCCTTTTCGCCAGCCTGGCATGATTCCCCTAGATGCTGGAGTTTCTTTTTTGTATTATACAAAGAGACTCTATACATGCATACTTATATGTATATGTATGGGTTGTATGTAGGGATTATATTATCAGGGTTCAGGGATAAGTTAGTCTCATCCTTTCGGTTACATAATTTTTCAAGAGCGGTCCAGGACTTCATGGTCGGCTCATTCCCATTTGGCGACGATCAGGCGAGCAATGCCGAGGCTGGGCAAGGGAAGGGTTAGGGGTGATGGGTTTGGGGCCCTCCCAACCCCAGGAAAAGGAAGGCAGGCATGCTTCCGAATGAGAGGCTATGCCCGCGCAGAGTCACTGGAATTGAATGCTGCGTTAGTTGGGGCCTCCATAGTCTCGACGTTTTCTGGAAAGTTCTCATGGCAAGGGATTTGGCAATCTCCCATTGCAACCTTCGCGTGAACGCAATTCCCAGAGGTGATGAGACTTTCCCGTCGGTCGCCTCATGTGGCGATGTCTTTGTGAAAAGCGTGACATGCTGTTGGTGCTTGTACCAAGACCGAAAAAACTGTCATGGTCATGAAATAAATGCCATCCGTATCCGACACAGATCAACCAACTTTTAGAGATCTCAGTGCAACCTCGCATGCCTCGGCGCGCTCATTTCCGCACAAAGCGAAGAACCCTTAGAAGGAATCTGAGATGGCAGAAGCACCACTAAATAGATGCAGTTGCAAAAGCAACTCTTAAAGCTCCATCGGAATTCACTGCCAGTCGCCATGCCAAAAACACAAATCTTTAAACTGGCCGCTTACGCTGCAGCAGCACCGGAAGATTGACCTAACATCGTGGTCTATTGCCAGCAGGCTAGCATCTCTCAAGAGGGACCCTCAGGATTGGCTTCGCAGGGTCACTCGTGATGGTACGTTGATGGCTTTGAGTTGTCTCAGCCTCATGAGATGGGCATGATCCCAGCTAGCATTTTTCGGTCCCTGCTTGGCAGATCTTCAAAGCCGTCCTCAAGGCACCGCTGAAGTTCCCAAAATGGCTGGGCGTGCATGAGAAGGCCTGGGCTAGTGTTCAAGGAACGGCTATGTGAGCTAGAGTCTAAAGTCTAAACTCCAAGCATCCCCTTAATAAACCCTATAGTAGTCCCCTATATCATCCCCTATATAACACCTGTAATGAGTTTAGACTACAGCTTATGTGGACTCCACGGGGTCATTTCGAGGAAAGGCGCTTGATTGGCAGAAGGGTCGGCTCGAGGGTGTCGGAAGAGGTGTCGGGACAAATTGGATCTCAATCGGGGATAACTGATCTACTTACCGGTTCTTAGCAGTCTTAGCACGGAATAAGGGAATATATTATGTTTGGGATGATCCAGGGATTATCTACCCTCATTCCCTACTAAGATCCAGTAAGTTTAAGAGGTTCATCGCCCACCCATGGTTAAGTCTGCTCGAGGCCCAATTCTTTAATGGAAGGAGCGAATCTACTTGTGAGGTTTTGTCCTTCCTCCTCATGTCACACAAGAAGCCCTTCTGCCCTAACCCCGGGGTTTTGGGCTTCAGAAAGATGAGTGGAATGTGATCGAATGTCAATGGTACCATTCAGCGAATTCAGCAGCGCCAGATGTTCTGTATCAGCAGGAGCGTTGCTGCCTGCTTTGCAGTCTGTCAAGAGTGGCACTGCTCTATGGCCTCATGACTCATGCCAGGTCAGCCAGAAGTTTTTCAGTCTGCAAACAGCAGCAAGTGTCAGATTTGGAGACGTTGCTTGTGCCCTCCTCCCTGAGCAATCGGTGGCATCACCTCGACCCGCCAAAGGACGCCAAGGAGCTGATGAAGGCTCTGCTGCCTGGGCCTCATTACCCAATGACATGCTGGCAGCCATCACTCACTTTCCCGATAGTTGCAATGGAAGTTGTTGTGAGCTCCCATTCATGATGGTACTCCCCAACATAACTCTCCCCACCCATCCTCCACTGGGGAGTCTAGATTTGAAGGTCGTTGTAAGGGACACACCGCATGCCACGCACGACCTTGTCTGCAGTCCATCCACGCCAGCTCGGCCTCAAGACTACTTCTCTCCAGCATAGGGATGCTCCTTGAAGTTGAGCATTGCCTTTTTGCAGGGGCAATTTGTGCTTTGAGGCAACATGATTGGCTTAGGGCCGCTCTTTGCGTACTTAGATTCCTAGATTAGAGCTAGATCTTCTCTAAGAGGGGCCGAATTTACCCTTCGTGTCTCAACCTTGAAGCCCTGCTGACAGCCCCGAGAGCGGTGATGAGCGCGACTGCGTTACTTACTGGGGCTTGGTAGGTAACAAGGGAATATATTTATAATCCATAGATACTATATTCCCTTATTCCCTACTATAACCCCAATAGATACCCTATCATAATGTATTAGTTTCCACTTCTTCCGAGTTCTTCCATTATAAGGATGACTGACTGCCATGACGTTATCAGTTTGAGGACCTTTGAAGCTGAAATCCCCTGGACTCTGAAATTTGATTTTCAGCCCATGGGCTGGTGTCAAAATTGGGGCTCCCTGTAGACATGATGCCCTTGCATAAGGTGAATAAATAGTAGAAAGAGCTCCCAAGCTAGGGAGCACAGCTTGGGCACGACGCCAAGGGCTAGCCTACAACCTGCATTCGAACTGCCAAGTAGGTTCTTGGATTTCCAATTTTGACTGCGAGGGCCAGAGGGGGGTGGTAAAATTGGGTTGCTGCTAAAGAACTTAGGTACTATAATATGAGTACACAGTGAACAATACGGTTTCCTTATGATGGTAACTAAGTTTGTGTTCCTTAACCCTACACCCTAAACCCTATATACGCATATATACCTATACTTCGTTGCCCCCTATAACCTTTTTATTGTAGTAACAAACTAAGTTCCTAAACCCTAAACCCTAAATAGTAGTTTCCATTTTCTTTTCCATTATCCCTATATAACCCCAATCTACTATAGTAGTTTCCATCTACTTAAGGAGGACTATAAGTTCCAGTAGAACAGGGCCCTAAACCCTAAACCCTAAACCTAGTAGAACAGGGGAAGGACACTTGGCCCCTGAGGTGCAGAGATCCTGCGAAGCGCCTTGGCGCGGGGCAGCGCGGCTACGAAGATCTGAAGGTCCCTTGGAAGGGCTACGGCTGATATGTAGGGTTTAGAGTTTAGGGTTTAGGGTTTAGGGATATGGGGATTTCCCAGAATTAGGGGTACCTTTTGGGGGTCCCAGTAATAAGGACTATAGTATTTTAGGGTCTATATTGGGGTCCCCTCATTTTGGGAAACTACCATATAGGAGCTAGATTAGGAGGACCCACTACCCTGTAATAGTGGTATAGTAGGAATATAAGAGCACCTTAATATGGTCCTCATTATCCCTTATAGTCACTATTACAGGGTGGGGGGGTCCTCCTAAGAGCTATAGTGTAAACCCCTTGAAGGGGGGTTATGTAGGCGACTAGATAAGGGAGTCTTATAGATTTTGAAAGGGGATACTCGGAGTTTAGCCTATAGCTCATATGAGGTTATATATAGGAACATATAAGGATGTATAAAGCTTTCAAGGAGCTATATGAAGCACGTAGGCAGGTAATGGGGTCATGTAGGTACATGTGCATGTATGTACACATATAGATATGTATGTATATCTGTGTGTGTTTGCATGTGTCATATGGACAGGGAGTTGTATGTAGGGTCTCGGGTTTCGAATAAAAGGCGTCCCCTAGGCCTGGGGACTTGGGAGTATCCCACAACAGCGGTACTCTAAGGGTTACCCGGTACCCAGGGTTTAGGGTTTATGGTGTGCCGGTTCCAAGTAGCAAAAACATGGGGATCACGACGTATGACGGGTTGCCCCCTTCAAGGATCATACCAGCAGATTTTGAGAGTCTCTCACGTGCAGTCCACTGAAGAACAATCCAACTGAAAGCGAAATGGGCCTGTGTCAAAATCTCAGCCCAAGATCATCCTTGTGGGGGTCCCAACTGTAGACCAACGTGCTGGCAGATACTCAAACCAGGTGCACTTTGCAAGGCTTGCCCAACCGGCTCATGTTGCTCGCTTCCTGCTACTTAGTGTGCCCTGCAACACGTGTTCCCAGACACGCCGCTACCAGGGTCGTAAGACTGTGCCAGAACGCAACCGCCGCCATGATGCTTGTCAAGCCCCCCACAAGCAAAGATTCAGAATGAACTGTAAATGCTCCGGGAAGGGGGTGTTGAATGGGGGACGGGATGGGTAAAGTTCTTCAAGTCACAGCTGGCTAAGTCGCAGGAGCACCCCTTCTATGCGGGCTTCAGTCATCACCTCAGATTCCAAGGTTCTGCTCTTACCTAACAGGCGTGTGCGATATTGCAGTGCTCCTGCCCTGGAAAGAAGTCAAGTCCCCAAGTGCAAATCTGTGCGTTTTGCATCTGAATACTCGGTTTGACACTTGGAAAATGTCCAGCTCACTGGAAGGATGGGAGGGGCTTCTGGCGCGACAGCTGGACCCACCCTTCAAGCCAAAGGCTCTGGGGAGGATTCCTGTTTTCTTGCCAAAGTTCCCCCCCAACAATCAAGAAAGAGGAGGTGTGCCTGCAAGTCATCTTAGGATAACAACAAGGTTTCTACATCTGACTTGCTCCGTATCGAGTTGCTTTGGAAACACGGCGACTTGTGTATCAGCACTTGGACCTACACATTGTCAACTAGCATCAACAACACTAGCAGACATGGTAGCACGGCAAAAGCAAGCCCAGTCAGCTATAGCCGCTGGCTTGCATGTCTCCAATTCGCGTGCCCTTCGTAGCATCCTGCTTTTACCAAGCATGCATCTCATACCCTGCTATACCCAGCCATGCATGCAGGGTGAGACTTATGCCGAAGATGCAGAAATCGGCAAGGACACATGGGGAAGTGCTAAGCCCATGGCATTGCTAGCAGTAATCCTAGCAACAGTAACACCTGCAAGACTATTTTGTTGTTATCATATTTGTAGTCGTAGTTGTGTTCTCGTGTAATAACGTTTAAAGGACGCCGAGGATGGCCCATGGAATTCCTTACGGGCTCAATACTTGACCTCGTTGTGCTTGTGACCGGCGGTGCAAATTTAAGCTTGTTGTAGCTCATGATAGTGCTGCTAGTGGAAGTGAAGGTGGTGCCAAAGGTTTTTTTCGAATCATTATCAGGATTACACGGATTTTCTAACTCGTTCTAGATGCCCGGTAGGAGGTCAATTAGTTCAAGATATAGACCAGTATAACAGACATTGTGAGTTATATAACTCATTCAAATCAGCAGATGCCCGACGTATGGGCAATATTGAAAGTAGCGCTAATCCTCGTTGGGATGATGATTGGAGACATAAATATGCTAATGGTATAGACCAATTTATCAGATCAAATGCTGGTGCTACTGCTGCCGAACCTTCGCCTGATGATGACGACCATAGAGACCAATATTAAATGCGGAGTCTCAGAAAATGGTTATACTCGTCATTCAGTAACTGGAATTCGTGGTGGTGTTGAATGAGTTAGATTAGGTCATCAATTTAAATGCAATTTTTTAGAGAGTAATTACCCGTTGGTTATGCTCTTTTGGAGATTGGCATTACAATCGTTAGTGAAGAACAGGTCCCAGTTATTCAACCTTTTTTATCTGCTGCTACGGCAGGAGGTGGGGATAGGGCAAAATATTATTTTACAACAGGCGTCACATTCACACAATGGCAACTCTACAATATCATTTTACAAGCAGAAGTTGTAGCACTTGACATAAACATATTAATGTATAACCAAGCAATGACAACTGATGGTGCTTCTTTTCCTTATGGGCACAACTTCATAAAAATCAACGAAACCGGAAACACAACCATTACAGAAACAATAAACAGTGCTATTGCTGGTTCTGGTGGAATTTCACACACATTTAGACAATGCCATAGCGCCACTAATTGCGAAGGACAGAGCGCACGATACACCAATACAAACTAACATAAGTGATATATTTGTATTAAACACAAAGCAACTTCAAAACTTCCATACTGTTAAAGCTTTAAAATACAGACTTCACAAACAGTTATCAAACTACGACACAACTAAATACCAAGTTTGTATCAGCAACAATACTTACTACAAATCATTACGCGAAAAGTCAAGTTGTGACATTAGGGAATTATTACACACCGGCACAAATTGGCACCATAATAGATAATGGGTTTTATACACAGACACTAATTACTACAATAAAACAATAAAATACAGAAACAGATAGTTTAGCAGATAACTTAGCAGTGTACAGCCAGACAGAAGTAGATGCGTTGTATCATGTAAAGAAGACAAAAGTAGATTTGAAGATTATATGTCATTCTTCCCGATTGAAGATTGTAGCAGACCAACAATATTACACACGGGGCTAACTGTGAAGAATAAAACGATCAATAATGAACCGTTAAGCGGTGCTTTAGTGGTTTAGTTAGTAATCAATTTGGAGCAGAAACCGACAGTGATGTAGCAGCTTTAAAAAACCAAACAAACTACATAAACATGAAAGGTAATGGAACAAATTATAATGCTACAAGTGCTGGTCGTGTTCCTAACTTAAAAGTAAATATGGCACGAAATGTTGAATTTAGTACTGCTATACTATCTACTATTGGTGCTGATTTGTATAGACCATGTGGTAAAGCTTCATATAATATAAGAGCACGAGATTTTCAAGCAATGTGGGAGCTTAGAAATAGAACTTTAACTTGTCGCAATGGTTCAAATCAAAACTTAGAAGCACTCATAGAAATTCAAAGTTTCGGACCAGGTCAGGTAAAAATAGGGACAGCATCAATAGCACAAGTAGGAATAGACGCAACGCCTAATGTGAGTGATTTTTTCAAAAATGATGGAACTTCTCATTTAAATAATGTAAGAACGGTGCTGACTTAACAGTTGTGGGCAATCTTAATCTAACATCTTCAACAGGAGATATACAAGTCCCGGTCACAGGTATGGATATTGATAGGAACTCGGGCGACGCTAATTACAGTGTAAAAATTAGAGACACGCAGGGTGTATGGGAATTTAAAGACACACAATTAAGACTTGCGGTGTATGTACGGATAAGATTAAAGAATGCAAACAAGAACACCACGAGAAAGTAAATGAGCGAAGGAAGTTATACGCACAACTAATTGTTGGTTGTGAAATACCTGTTTGTGATGTTAAAAGAGACGAACAAGCGAAACACAACAGAACCAAGAAGCATCGATGTAATCTAGATAAAGCAAACTAACAAGTCCATAGCATTTTACTAATTAATATTAGTAAAATTCTATGTAGGGGGCATCCCCCTGTTCAGGGTTATAGGCTTTTGGGGTGTTCTATTAGGGGGACATAGCCCAGTTCAAGTTCGGATATTTGGTGTAGAATGGGTGAGGTAAAGGACGTGGTTATTGGTTACGATTTGGGATATAGAAGGATAAGGTTAAGCATATGGTTATTGGTTATGGTTTTGTTTATAGAACGGAAAAGGTTATGGGTATAGGTGGTTGCTCTGGTTTGGGCTTGTGGTGTGAGGTAGGTTTTTGGATACCTTTTTCAATGGTGGTAAAAGTGTAGGGTGGGGGTCAAGGTTTGAGGTGTGGGGAAAGGAGGTTGTTATGATTTTGTTTTGTGTTTTGGGGTTAGATATAGTTTTGGGAGGTGCTTTGTGTTTCGGGTTTTGTTTTGGGTTTGGTGAGGTCGTTTGAGAATTGGTGTTTCAGGAAGGTCGGTTTATTAGATGGTTAGAGAATTCGGGTGGAAGTATAGGGTGGGGTCAGGATGTGAGGTGTGGGGTCAGCCATTGCTAATTCGGGGTACGTTGTTTTTTTCAGTCGCCATGGGGGTCCGAGCTTCGACGCACCTTCTGGCTAGCAGTAGCTGTTTGCCCGTGGCAAAAATGAAATATGATGCTGAAAGCCTCATTTACCCCGTTGCCCTTTAGCCCTGGAAGGGGATGACTTTGGAAAAGCCACACTTACATAGGCTTGCATTTGACTTCAAGTATGGCTTGGCAGGACGTGGAGCCAGGAACGCTCACGGTTCTCGAGGAGGATGGTGCAGGCATGGCGCTGTCTGAAGGGATTTAGGTCAAACTGATACCTCACTAATTGCTTGCTTGCTACAGAAGCATACTTACCTAGCTTCCGGCAAAGCTGCGAAAAGGTTGCAGTGTTGATGCGCATTGGCCTCTCAGGAGCCTCTAGCAGGTGCAATATTATCTCCTAGACCTCAGTGGTTGCTGCTAAGAAACTCAGATTAAGTTACTGTAATAAGGAAAGCTTGTTTTGTTCCATGTAGCCATAGTATGGTAACTTACTTTATAAGTTCCTTTACAGCAAGCCTGTCTACAGTCGGATAAGGGGCGCAAGGCTACTGCTTTGGGCCTGTGGAGATGGTGTGTGTGCGCTCGCCAGACGGCGATGACGATTGGGCAGACCCTGACCCATCCTGGGCGGATGAGTTCTGATGAGCCATAGTCTAAACTCCTTCAAGAGGGTTATATGGGGGATCTATAGGGATTACCATAGGGGTTGTTAAAGGGGATACTTTAGACTATAGCTCTGATCGATCTGAAGCCAAAGCAGCTCGCTGAATTGCAGATAATGCTCACCTTTTCATGTGGTAGTTTCAAAAAAACATAGCTTACATCTTAGCACACCACTCAGATCCTTGAATGTGCTATCAGCCAGGAGGAGATCCTGCAAACATCCAAACTTCGGATTTCAAGCAGTCGCTTGCGCCCTGCAGCCCTAGCATCATCTGCTTAGAGCAACAACTTTTGCCAGAGAGGTCTCAAGCAACTTCATATAGGGGTAATACCCCAATAATGGATAATCAATAGAAAATCAAATGGAAAATGAAATGGAAACTGGATTATTATGGGTTATAGTATGAGGGGTGTTTGAATGTGGTCAGCTGTACTTGGTTGGCCAGCTTAACGCTCATTTCCTGGGCAGTTGGTGGTAATTGGGCTTATAGGGTATATATTGTGGTTATATAGGGATCATGGAAGAGAAAATGGACACTACTATACTATAATAGTGTATATATTGGGGTATATAATGGGATAACGGAAAGAAGATGGAAAATGCTATACTGGGTTACATAGGTTCCAAGTGTACTTGTGCTTTCCATGACGCAACTGTGATGATAATGATCGATCAACACGTTTCCGGGCTGCAGGCGGGGCGCTGTGCTTCACTCTTCTTGGCATGCTAGTTGGCCCGCTGTTGAGCGGGTGAACTAGCACGGCCAGGAGCAAATACTCCAGATTAGACGGGAGTAACACTCTCAATATGAAGACCGCGAAGTGCGCTGTTCAGCTTGAGAAGAGTAGCTCCCTATGGAGTCAACAGCCTTGATAAGCTGCCATAAGTCTACACTTCCTTATCAGAGCTTTTGAACTTTGAATTGCAATACTCACGCAATGACTTTGCAAGGCCTGCAAGGGCCAAGAATGGCTGTTGCTTCCCAGGTGCAGAGCCGAGGCACTGCATTTCCCAAAGGTCCCATCCAGCCTTGACAAGCTGTAGTTGGATCACTTCATCAGTGCTTTAAATAGGGGTTCTATTGGCTTGTATAGTCTCCAGTACTTGTCTCTTTGTGGGCTGTAGTATTTCAATCACCTTTTGCTAAGATTGCATTGCCCCACTTTGACTTGAATTATTTTGTGCAAAGTGCGGCACAAAGAAGAGGCTTTCCCCCTTTGCTTACCATGACAAGATGGCAAATGTGATGCTACAACCCACGCATTGGCATTGAAGGATAGACTGAAAGTTCCTGTCCCAACAGCATGCGGGCATCAGCGCTCAGAAGTTAGTTGTTCATTTCCCCAGAAGTCTTGCGGCTGGGCCCCTTGGAAGCCAAGCACATGCGCCTTCTGCCCAAGCTTAGGCCATTACAAGATCGATTGCGAACTCCCAATGCAAAAGCGTGCATGCCCGCCTAGCTGAGTGCCGTTTGCTGATTCTGTTTGGCTCGCAACCTTCGCAGAAGTACTATCCTGGCATTCAGCAGTACAACGGCACGACTACAAGTTGGCCAGGCTTTGGGGTGCGAGTGTCATGCATGATGCTCACATCGGGCTCTTTGGTCCCACGTGTTTCATGTGCTTCCGCCAGTAAGAAGGATAGAGATGGAGCGACACTTTTCTGAGGTGGAGGCCTTCGATACAATGTTGTACACTGCCAGTGTCCCTACCTCGTCGCTGCTGGGTGCAGCTGCCGGAGTGTGTCAAGCTATCTCTGCTTGAGCTGTTGACCCAAGTCGGTACTTTCACTTTGTGGTGCAAAGCTTTGGCTGCTGGTGTGGGTGTTCCCTTGCCACGCATGATGAGGCACACTGACTGCACGGACTGAGCCATTTGGGCCTTGAGGATCCCTCAGTGGAGATGTGCGTGTCAGCTGACCCAGGTTTTGTCGCCACGTTGTTGGGCTTGATGCGAGCTTGTACTTTGTCGGCTTCCCATGATGACGGACACTGAGACAAGAAACTTCAGAGCCTTTCAGGCGCTGATGATCCTTCAGTGGAATTGTGCGTGTCAGCTGACGTGGCTTGTCTTGGGCTGACTCCCCGGTGATGGATGTTTGCCTTCAAGCGCTGCAATTCAGGCTGGCTAACTGCAACTGCAGAAGTTGTTGCTGCCTATGTCTGACTTGATGGTGATGGTCATAGCCTAGCATTCAGAAGGTCCTTTCTGCAGGGAAGGACCTGGGTAAGTCCCGGCCGCGGGTTAAAAAAGCTTTCCAGATCATTGCGCCAGACCTGCGCATTGTGTTCTCTTGATGACGCTTGCGCAAGCTGGGAGTTTTCTCAAATTAGGGGTACCTTTCTGGGCGGGTCCGTATAATAAAGATTATAATAGTTAATTTTGGGTTACATTTTTTAGGGAAACTACCAAATTCATTGGTTCTGGACCATGATGAGGCACACTGACTGCACGGACTGAGCCATTTGCGCTTTGAGGATCCCTCAGTGGAGATGTGCGTGTCAGCTGACCCAGGTTTTGTCGCCAGGTTGTTGGGCTTGATGCGAGCTTGTACTATGTCGGCTTCCCATGACGGCGGACACTGAGACGAGAAACTTCAGAGCCTTTCAGGCGCCGATGATCCTTCAGTGGACTTGTGCCTGTTTCGCTCACGGGAACTTCCTTCTCTTTGCGGAATCCAAATAGGCCTGGTTTTTTTGGACACTTCGGATCTCGAAGCCTCCCCCCCTTTTTAACTGGGCCCAGAAGTATGCGGCACGCTTGCACTGTGGAAAGCTAAAGCTGAAGGTAAATGTGACCAGCCCAGGACAAACCAAGGGACGGCAACTGCAGACCGGTTGGCATTCATGCCAGATACGCTTTTGAAGCGGTCTACGAGAAGAATGGGCAAGCAGCAAGTGCAATGTCGCAGCTACGCGCCAACAGGCATGCTGGAAGGCTGGGGTGCGCCAAGCGTAAGGCCTGATTCTTCGCTTTCTTTCGAAGTTTAATGAGCACGAGAGATGTTGTAGATGTATCCTTCAAACGTGACTTTGCAGCTATGATGCGGCAGTGAGCAGTGCGTCTGTTGTGTTGCATCGAGAAGCTGTTAATGTGAGACGTCGGCTCAAGGCATGACAACACACAAGAGAGCGCCTTCAGGGGCAAGACACGAGTTACGGCCAATGATGCCCAGAACCGCCTATGCAGGGGTGTTCTCCCATTTGCCTCAATTGATTTTCGAGGGCCTCAGACGTTATTTGCAATGCGTCTCTTCGGTCGACCGACGAGCTCGAACACCCAAAAGGCGTGCTAGTTGATCTAACCAGTTGCCCGCGCCCGCTTGTTAGGGCTTCAGTTTGAGGCTTTGTGCGGAGAGTTTGTGAATTGGGTAGCTCCCCCAGAGTTATACCGCTTAAACTTGGGATTTGGTGTTCTCTGGAGTTGTAACCCAAGCTGAATGAGGGTTGCCGCCCTTCCTGTTTGGTGTAGACAGGTGAGGCCTGGAGTTTCCGATGGTGTTCCGGAGCTGACATGGGAAGACTCAGATTGCTCCCATTCTGCGTACAGGAAGAGTTGGAAGTCCTAGGACATGTTGCGGGGAAGTGAGGAGGTGGAAGACCACCAGGGCATAGAATGTTGATCCGGCGTCACACAGAAGTTGAGGCCCCTCATGTTGAACCTACATGACACATGCCTTGCTGATGTAGGTTCTGTGGACACTGCACGAACTGCGTGGCAGGCGGGGCACCGGTTCAATGTAATTGTATGTCTTAGTCATGGCCCCCTGAGTAGTTTGGCTATCACATGTTATCATGATTTCCGAGGCGAAGCCCAACTCTATGTTAGCATGTTTGCTGACGCTCAACCCTCCACCATAAGACTTATGCCAGACAGGCAGCACTTCCGAAAGCTTCAGAGGGTGTAGTTTTCAGGAGCAAACATTGCAGCCTCATTCCAGCCGACGTCCTGCCTCCTCTAGCCTTCCAGCCCCCTTTGCTTCTACACGTGAGGCACTTTAGCCTCCAAGTGCCTGCAGCGAAGACCTTTCTGCGAACTTGCCATTCGGTTTTCAAGGTAGTTGTCGTGCGACCGATGTTGAACATGGCCGCTATCACGCTGCTATCGTTTGAATCGCACATGGGCCAATTCTTGACTGCCAGGGAAACTTCAAGCTTTGCTTCAGGTAAACCCGAACTTTCTCATTTGCACATGACTACATAACACAGCCCTACAGCATCTCATATTGCAATGATCACCAGTCGTTATGGAAGAAGCTCTGAGAGCTTTGCCTGCTTCCTTACGGACGTTTTGCTGGCTTGTGAGGCCGACATTGAAACATGACGTCATTGCACAACCAGGCTTAGTAAGTAGCATACGCATTCCTTGGGCTCCCGGTGTCCTATGGCATTATGGTGTTGATTAGCCTTGTATCTAGAGGTGTCTGTGCAATCACATCTCTTCTTGCTTTGCAACAGGCCGCCTTTCGAGCTGGTGTTGGCCAGCGCGCGGATGGGGGCTGGGTCGAACCTCCTTTGCGAGAACTCTGGAGGCCATTCGTTGTTTGTGTGCCTTTGTCATTTTCGTTTTAGTAGGATCCTGTTTCGGAAAGCCTGTGGAGCACAGGGACCAGGAATCAGAGCACTCCCTGAAGGCAAGCCGTACGGCGTGGTGGACACGGACCATCTGCTGCAAAATGCCTTGGATGTAGCAGCGCCCGCTTAAATCTGTTTCGGGTCTTAGGCTAAGGGCGGGCTAGGGGCATAGAAAGGGTTCCATGGGGGATATGCAACGACATATAGGGATATGCAGCATGTATATACATAAAATTGATGTACACGTGTCTGAGAGTTCCCGCAAAACTTGGGGGTCGTAGATCTTGCTCTGCCATGGGTTGAGGCATCGAAAAAAAAAAAAAAAAAAAAAAAAAAAAA